>PVJN01037112.1:0-14623 GCA_004026805.1 Lasiurus borealis | reverse complement strand
GCCAGGTGTGCCTGGCTCCTGAGCCTGTGTCCTGTCCTCTGTGGCTGAGTGTGTCTGAATGTGGCTCTGTCGTGGCTGCTCAGCTCCAGGTCGAGGGAGACCTGCCTGCCGCCCGGGAAAGCCGACTGCAGGATGGATGTCTCAGTGGCTGGACTGTGGCTGATGTCTGTCATTCTTGCCTTAGTTCTTTTTAATTGTTCCCCAGCTTCCCCGTTCTCCCTGAGAAGAACGTGACGTAACTGTGTTGTTTTAAGGTCTGCTGACAACGCGCATGATAGATCGCCCCTGGGGAGTGGAACTGGAGGTGAGGAGGGAGGGAGAGCGGCTGCTTCCGTGCCAGGTCCGGCTGCACTGACGGTTGTTTTACCGCGTTACTGGGATTGTGTGAAGCGTCCCCTGAAGTGAAGGCCAGCGGATGTTGAGAACAACAGCAAACACTGTGAACACACAGAAGCACGTGCTTTGCAGAGTTCACGAGTCTCTCCTTGGAACCCTGTGCGGGTTTGTGCCTCTTATAACACCACAGCGCCCCCAGCGGCCGTTGCCCATGTGGGCACCTCTTCTTCCCTGCAGGTGCGGAACGAGTTTTACAAGGACACGCAGGGCGTGCTGCTGGTCTATGATGTTGGGCAGAAGGACTCCTTTGATGCCCTCGACACGTGGCTGGCAGAGATGAAGCAAGACCTCGGCCCGCACGGGAACATGGAAAACGTCATCTTCGTGGTGTGTGCCAACAAGGTGAGCGCCTGGGAAACGCACGCTCAGCTTCCTGGGTTATTGCGGGAGGAGTGAACCCTGAGTTTGGGGAACATCGAAAGGAAAGGAGAATTCCTTTTCCGGTAAAACAGGAATCAGCGACTTTTCAAAGCAGAGGTCCCTAACACAACAGCTGGGTGCCGGCTTTCACCCACCTCTGTGTCTGTGACAGCGGACAGGCGGAGGCTAGCCGGCACACTCCCATCTGATTGGCGGAGGGGAGTGATTAGGTGAAGAGTGTCTGTGGAATGGTCTGAAAGCAGACGGCCCCTCAGGTGTGGGGGTGGCAGCTGGGGAGCCAGCAGGGCATTGCCTCCAGGGATACGCGGGAAGTGTGCTAACAGGCCCCACTCAACGTCAATGGTCCCCATTGGTCCCTTTGGGTGGTCATTTGCTGTGCAAGTGCCAGGGCTCATTTAAGAATAGTATTTCCGCCGAGACCGGTTTGGCTCAGTGGATAGAGCATCGGCCTGCAGACTGAAAGGTCCCAGGTTCGATTCCAGTCAGTGGCATGTACCTTGCTTGTGGGCACAACTCCAGTAGGGGGTGTGCAGGAGGCAGCTGATCGATGTCTCTCTCTCATCGATGTTTCTGACTTTCCCTCTCCCTTCCTCTCTGTAAAAAATCAATAAAATATATTTAAAAAAAAAAAAGAATAGTATTTCCTTGCCAAAATCAGTATGGCTCAGTGGATAGAGTGTCGGCCTGCAGACTGAAACGTCCAGGTTCGATTCTGGTCAAGGGCATATATGTACTTTGGTTGTGGGCACATCCCGGTGGGGGGCATGCAGGAGGCAGCTGATAGATGTCTCTCTCTCATTGATGTTTCTAGCTCTCTATCCTCTCCCTCTCTGTAAAAATCAATAAGATATGTTAAAAAAAAAAAAAAAAAAAAGAACAGTATATCCTTAGTGAAGGACTGACAGACTCCCGGGCGTCTCCCGCCTCACTCTGCCGTTTCAGATCGACGGCACCAAGCACCGCTGTGTGGATGAGAACGAAGGGCGTCTCTGGGCTGAGAGCAGAGGGTTCCTGTACTTCGAAACTTCAGCACAGACCGGAGAAGGAATTAACGAGATGTTCCAGGTAACCCAGCGTTTTGTTGTTTTAAAACGTGTGTCCAGACTGCCCTGTTTGGTTCTCATCATTTAAGCTAAAATCTGGTTTTAAATTATGCCAAATTTTAGTTTAAATTATGAGGAGCAAAAAGGCAATTTCTCATTTGAATAAGCTTTCTTTTCAGAGGCTGGTGAGAAAGAGAGAAAGAATATGAATATGATATGTGTGTGATATCTGCCTGCCGTCTATTTTAGACCAGACCTGGCTGATCATCAGAGTTACTTGAGGAAATTCTTCAAAATATAGATTGCTGGGTTCCAGGCCCATCGGAAGCTTAATGCTGTGCTAGAGCCAGGAATCTATCTTTGGAAAAAGCTTTCGAGGTGATTCTGAGATTACCAAGTTTAACACAGGCAGCTATTTCACACTTCAGAGAATTCCTTCCAGACGATCTCTGGTTACATTTGTATACAGAATCGGCTTGCCATGGCTGAGATAACCTACATCACGGCCATGTGCAGCGGTTCCAGAGCCAGCCCGTCACGCATAAAAACAGGTCTCGCCAGCCACGTCGACCATAGAAGGGTGTTTCACAGTGCACGCTGAGTAGACGGCCACTTTTTAAAAATTTACTAATCTTGGATAATTTTAAGGGGACCAGGCTGTTCAAACACTAAGTGATAAAGTCAAGTCAACTCTTACTGACAGATCCATTTGGAAGTAAGTGGCGGCATGAATAATGCATTTTTTCTTCTGACTACATCTGATACTTGGGTATTTTTAGCATTTTCAATAATGTAGCTATCCTATAAAGAGTTGTTCTTAATTATTGAGTGGGATCTTAATCTTTTCTGCGGAATTTTCTTCTCACAAGCTGTCACCTGGTCCTCGCTGTCAGGCTAAATTGGGCATCAGCAGCTTCTATTTCAAGACCTAATAAGGCTGGTGTCACTTGCCACGATTCTCCTCCTGCAAAGCAAACCTCTGGGTCTGTACCTGTACAGTGTGTGCGATAATTCAGTACTTAACTGTTTGATCGTGCTTTACAGACTGGAGGGTTTATATATTCCATCACTTTTAAAACTCAACAATGTGCGGCCGTTACCACCTCCTTTCAGACAGGAGAGCATCTTGGTAGAGAGTCACAGATAGTAACCGGGGGGTTAAACAGCGCTTTACATTTGTTAGTTCTTTCTCTTTTGGTCTCTAGTGTCTCCTGGGACGTTAGCACCCATTCTTATTCTTACTCCGTTGTGTGTAATGTCGTTTTCCCCCTCCAGTTACTTTCTTTAAAAAAAATTTTTTAGATTGATTTCAGAGAGGAAGAGAGAAGGAGAAAGAGAGATAGAAACATCAATGATGGGAGAGAATCACTGATCAGCTGCCTCCTGTACACCCCACACTGGGAATTGAGCCCACAAGCCAGGCATGTTCCCGAGCCGGGAATCGAACCATGACCTCCTGGTTCATAGGTCAACACTCAACCACTGAGCCACGCTGGTCAGGCTCCCCGCCAGTTACTTTCAAGAGTTTCTCATTGATTCTCAGCAGTTGTGCTATGTGCCTAGGTGTGGTTCTCTTTAAATTTATCCTACGTAGAGCTTGTTGAGTTTCTTGGATTGATGTGCAGGTGTTTTTCATGAAATTTGGGGATATTTTTTAAAAATATATTTTTATTGATTTCAGAGAGTAAGGGAGAGGGGGAGAGAGAAAGAAACATCAATGATGGTGAGAATCATTGATTGGCTGCCTCCCTCACGCCCCCTGCTGGGGATCAAGCCCGAAACCAAGGCACGAACTTGAGACCCTTCTATCCAGAGGCCAACGCTCTATCCACTGAACCAAACTGGCTAGGGCTAGGGAGATTTTTTTAAACCTTTTTATTATGGCCTATTCTCTGTCCCCCACCCCCCCACCTGGGACTCCAGCTATATAGTAGATCATTTGATTTTTATCCCATAATTCTTGAAGCTATGTTTATTTATATTCTGTTTTTCCCTCTATTTTTTTATTTTTATTTTTATTTTTTAAATATATTTTGTTGATTTTTCACAGAAAGGAAGGGAGAGGGATAGAAAATCAGAAACATCGATGAGAGAGAAACATCAATAAATCGCCTCCTGCACACCCCACACTGGAGATGTGCCCGCAAGCAAGGTACATGCCCTCAACCGGAATCAAACCCAGGACCTTTCAGTCCGCAGGCCAATGCTCTATCCACTGAGCCAAACCGGTCTCGGCCCCTCTATTTTTTTTGGATTGCATAGTCTCTATTGCTCTGACTTCAATCTGCTGTTGAATCCACTGAGGGAATTTTTCAATTCAACACTCTTCAGTTCTAGAATTTGCATTTGATTCTTTAGGGTGGTTCCCAGTTATCTGCTGAGATTCTCTCTCTCTTCACTCATTAACAGTATACTTTCCTTTACTTCTTCGATCCTATTTCCCTCTGAAATATTTACTTTATTATGAATTTTAAGAGTTACTGAAATATCTTAAAACCCTTTAGTTAATGCTTAAAAGGAATTCCTATGCTCGCAAAATCATTTCTACAGTGGGATGTGCTTCTTTTCGCAGACCTTTTATACATCCATAGTTGACTTATGTGAAAATGGCGGGAAACGTCCTGTCCCCAATAGCACTGCTAGTTTCACCAAAGAGCAAGCTGACACCATTCGCAGGATCCGGAATAGTAAAGACAGCTGGGACATGTTGGGAGTCAAACCGGGAGCCTCAAGGTAAGCAGCGCTCTCTGACGCCAGTGCTGAGCTCTGTTCCACTGTCAAAATCACAGGCTCGAAATACCTTCTGACAACTGTCAGAAATACAGAGCTGTGTGGAATACATCCGATGGCTCCATAACGCTCTTTCACTGAGTCAGGTAGGCTTTGTTTCTTTGGTATTCAGGCGGTCGCAGTTGCCTGATGAGGAAACTGCTGTGTATGCAGAAATGCTTTTCGAAATTGGCATGCTCTGCTCCTGTGGAAGGAAGAGCCTTGAAGCCAGTGAACCTTAAAAAAATACCTCACAAACGAGAATTCTTAAATTACAGAATTTAGAGGAGGAAAAAATGTTAGCAATCAGCTTGTCCAAACATTTCATTTTATAGCTGGGGAAACTGGGATTTAGTGAGACTAAATACGTTCAGCAACCTCAGGAGTTGGTGGTAGAATTGGTTCTTGACCTTGAACACATCATGTGTGTATGAGTCTCTCTCTCTCTCTTTCTCCCTCTCTCTCTCCCCCCCCCCTCTCTCTCTCTCTCTCTCTCTCTCTCTCTGTGTGTGTGTGTGTGTGTTCTCATCTGTGTGTATTTGTTACTTTTTTTTAGCCAAAATAAAGTAACATAAATATTTCTTATTTGGGAGAAAAGAAATATCACTATTCTTTGTTGCTGTGCAAGAATAAATGTTCAGTATCGTCATATAACTTCTCATTTTTTTTCCATTGTTCAGTTTGGTCATAGAACTTCTTTTTCCAGTTTTAATGAACTACAATTCATGTGCAGGATTGGATAGTGTAAGGTGTACAGCCCAATGACTCGCCTTACAGATACTGTGAAACAGGGACCACGGTTTAGTTACTTCCATCCTCGCATACAGGACAAAAAGGCTGTTCGTTGTAATGAGAGCTCTTGGAATCTACTCTCTTAAGAACTTTGAAAGTCTGCATAACTTACTACAGAATACTGTTACTGTGCGTATTACATTACAAGAGTCCTCAGCTCTTTGGATTGTGCACCATAGCTTTTCTCGCCACGGTCCTCCCTTTCTACTTCTTCACCTTCACCCCACCCACACGCGCGCACACAAGCACACCCTGAAACTGCCTGGTCAGCATCAATAGTGTTTCTTTCTTTTTTAAAAAATATATTTTATTGATTTTTTACAGAGAGGAAGGGAGAGGGATAGAGAGTTAGAAACATTGATGAGAGAGAGACATCCATCAGCTGCCTCCTGCACGCCCCTTACTGGGAATGTGCCCGCAACCAAGGTACATGCCCCTTTCCTGGTCACTGGTACCCCATCTACCCTGGGCCTCAGATTCCCCGGGAAACTGGACTCATTTCAGCCTTTTTCTTGTTGCTTACCCACCAGTGTATCTGGCTCCTCCCTGCCTCTGCCCCCTCTTGCTCTCATTGTCTCTCTCTTCCTGCCACAGACACCGTAGCTGCGTTGTGCCCTCACTGGGGTTATGGTGGCACATGACCTCAAGAAAGCACTCGCAGCACCTTGTCCTGGAAGGCCGCCTCCTGCTGCCGTTGACCCAATCCTGTGGCCTCCGTGGCCTTGCACTTACTGACCCGCCCCCTGGCCTACTGGTTCCCTGTCCTTCCAGCAGTTTCCTTGGGGACTACACGCCGGGCCCGCAGCCTGTGCCCAGCCTCGCCAGTCCTCTGCCAGCTGCCCGGTGTCCCCTCCCCTGTGCTGGCCCCCAAGCCCCACTTTCAGAGTCAGCCGGGGCCTGCGCTGCCCGCCAGCAGACTTACTCAGTGCCTTCTGTTTTCATCTGATCATCCTTTACCAGTGTTCTCTCAGCGTATGTGTACAGTGGTACCTCGAGATACGAGTTTATTTCGTTCTGTAACCTTGAGGCGTGGGAAACTATGAGACGCTCCAGTCACGGTAAACTGGTGGGTCGTGTGCAGCCGGCCGAGCCACGCAATGACTCCTATCTCAACTGTTGCTCGTATTTCAAAGCAAAAATAGCTTGCTCGACAGCTCGTATCTCAAAAATCTCGTATGTTAGGGCACTCGTATCTCGAGGTACCACTGTACTCGATTCCTACTGCATTTTTCCTACCTGTGTGTTACATGTTACTGTTTGCTGTTTCTACTCCCACCTTTGAAAGGGGTAGTCATTTGGGATGTGCTTACTGAAGAGCTGTCACATTACTCACACCGCTAAGTGCGCTCGGGTGGCCTGTCACTCACACGGAGTTTGTCCTTTCGCAGGGAAGAGGTCAACAAAGCGTACCGGAGGCTGGCCGTGCTGCTGCACCCGGACAAGTGCGTGGCGCCGGGCAGTGAGGACGCCTTCAAGGCGGTGGTGAACGCCCGCACGGCCGTGCTGAAGAGCATCAAGTAGGCAGCGGAGGAGGACGCGGGGCTCCGTCCAGCGGGCTTTCCCTGGAGGGCAGCCGCCAGCGGGCCTCCCTCTGCAGAACTCCCTGCTCCATCCCCGAGTTGTCCGCTCTCAGCCAGTCCTCCGGCGCCCGCTGCTGTCTCTCAGAGAGGGGCGAGGGAGCCGCACGCTCCCCACATCTTCCCGTTGGAAGCAGCCCTCCCTCAGCCCTGGCTCAGGAAAGCCCAAAGGTCTCTGGAGGGAGGCCAGGAAGGCCCTTTCTCCTTGTCTTTCTTTTTATTAATTCACCGTCGGAAGGAACACAGGCAGGCAGTATTGAGACCCTGGAAGTTGGTGTGACCTCACAAGCCAGTTGCTCCTTTTAGGGTGAGTCCTTAGGGGCCTCGTACCCATCACTGTAAAATGAACGAACTCAGAGGCCTGTGGAAGTCGGGAACAGCGATGCGGTTCTGAAGTAAGCAGCCCTTTTTTGACGTTTAGCAGTTCCCTTCTCTGACCACCAGGGGGAGAGACAAGCCAGTCGTAAGGGTAAAAGCCATGGCAGCCACATTTCGTGGTAAACCAGCAGCTGCTAGTCGAGCCCCTGGATCAGAGGTCCCTCCCTGTGGGAGCATCAGCACCCAGGAATGAGGAATCGGACCGAGACAAGGGCTTGCAGGGCACGCGGGGAGGTGCGCACATGGCCAGGGGCCCGCAGCCTGGCTCAGGCACGTGTGATGCCTGGCGGATCCCCCAGAGGAGGTTTATGCCTTTCTTGTTCCTGCATTGTTTGCCGCGGACAGAGGATCGGGGAAGGCAGGGGTGCTGCTCAACAGCCAGGTCTCCTCCGCAGCATCAGTTCCTCTTCTCCAGCCTCCTTACTCTGTGTGCGACATCCGCCATCGTTTCTCCCTGCAGTCCCTGGCTTCCACCCACTGCCTCCCTTACACGCCTGGGCCTGGGTCTGGATGACCAGGGGCAAGTGTGGGTGCTGGGGTGGGGTGTGGGGGAAGAGATCTTAAAGCCTATGTGGGAGGAGTCGCCATCATTTTGCTTGGGTCTCAAATTTCTGAAGAGTGATATTTAAACTACAGGTTATAAAAGTTAACTTCATGTAGAGAAACCCATCTCACCATGGTCTCCGGCTCGGTCCCCAGGGACGGTGAGGATCAGGGCAAGCCTTCCTTGCCGGCGGCTACAGCCCTTCTCAGTGTGGCCCATCGCCTGTCACTCATGACGATGCTCGTGATGGAGCTGTGACCACGCTGCACGGATTGGGCTTAAGGTACACAGGACACTGCCTCCTGTGACTTCCCCGCTCTCCCATATAGACGGCCGGTAGCTCCCTGCACCGCAGGGGAAAGGCACTTCCATCCGTTCCCGCCACTGTGTCCTGGGTTCTGGCCCCCCCAAAGCAGCGGCGCTCGGGGGCTGCCCTCAGGCTGCAGGGAGCTTGTCAGGAAACCAGAGCGTTGTTTTCTAGTAGGTTCTCATCCGAAATGTCCTTTTTTACGAATTGAGATTGAGATCTGAGGTACGATTTCCGTGGGGTTTTCCTCTGGCCGTTGGTCTAACCAGCTCTGCGCCTGTGAACTCCAACCCGGGTTCTGGGCCCGATGTTGCTTCAGGCCTCCATCTTGCTACCGCAGGGAACATGGCTCTGTTCTGGCTGCAGAACTGAGGAGTCGTGTGAATGGGGGATCACGCGTGGCTATGTCAGCCCAAGGTGACCTGACAGCTTGCTGAGTGCGGGGCCTGTATAAATAGCAGGGGCCAGTTTTCATCACTGTCCTTGAATCCTGGGGGTCACCTCATTCACCCACAGTGAGAGCGTGCGGCTGGGCAGTGGCGGGGACGTGCTTTAGGCTGCCGTTCGTGTCCCTGTGAGGCCGTTAGCCTGATCCTGTTCCCAGGTCCTGGGCCTCAGTTCCAGCACCTTCTTTGTGAGTCAGTGCACAGGCCATGAACTGCTTCACGTCTGGAAAAGCAAGAGAGGAAGCCAGGATGCTCTGATTTCCACGATTCTCGAGTAGAATATTAAAAGGTAATGAGGCGTGAACAGCAATGAGAAGAGATTTTAGTACTAATTTCACCCAAACGTACAGACCTCTGTGCAGTAGCTTAACTTCTTGGTGCAAATATGCCCTTTCTAGTTCAATCTTAAAATTCCTCAGGCAGAACACATCAGTGAGAATAACAACTAGCAGAATAATTGCAACGGCTAAAAAAAAATTCTAGAGAGAATCTTGGTTTTCCAAAAGGAATAGAAAGTTTGAGCCGCTATTATTAAAGAAAAGCCATTCCTTCCACATCTGAGTCAGCAAGGAGCAACTTTTAAAACGTGTGAGAAATCCCTGCAGGCATTTCAAACGCCCGGTCCAACCCACCCCCGCCCGCCGGCTGCCCCCGCCTTCTGTCCGCTGCCTCCTGCGGCCGCTCTAGCTGCTGTTCTGGACTGTCAGCATTTCTCTACCCCCGTGGGCATCTGCTTCACACGAGTGTGTCCTTGGCGTTGTCAGCTTGTCAGTCTCAGCTGTCAGACGCGGGTGTCGTGCTGCTGCCACGTGCTCTGATGCTGTCGCTCGCTCGCACTGTGCTTTAGGCTCACCTTTACCTCAGGAAACTTACGCTGGTGTGTTCTCAGCATCAGATTCTCAACTGGTCCATGTTTTTATACCCTAAGCCAGTACCTACTCACTGTTAGTCCCTGAGCCACAGGCAGCTGAGTTTCTGAGTGCAGCACGGAATGAGGCCGCCACCCTGGCAGAAAGGGACAGGGTAGAGGGGCGAGGGGTTTCCATGGCGGGTTGGGAGGGGCGGAGCTGCTGCACACAGTGTGTGGCGGTGACAGCGCCCTTCTCCTCCCGGGAAATCCGGTCCGCAGGGATGTCCCTCCCTCCACTGCACGCAGCCCAGCTCGCCGAGTCTGCCTATGATTTGGTGACACTTTAGAAAATGAATTTAGCTGTAAAATACAGCTAACCACCTGCCATCGCAAATCTTGCACAGTGGAAAGAGGGGCAGACTTGGGATTGGGATGGAGCACATTGTGAGATACACTGGATACTCTTTATATGCTGGTTTCCCTGAAACATCTCAGGCAGATGGCTGTTTAACGGTGGTGTGGGTGCATCAGCGTGTGTGGAGCAGGCAGTGCGGGTCGCTGGGGGGCGGGGTGACCTGGTGGAGATGGGACAGTTGGCTTGGCTTCCTGATCGGCCGCCTTTGACTGTGAATGCAGAGTCTAAGCAGACCTTTCGCTCTTACGAGGTAATTCCCATGTTTGCTCTCTGTTGAAACGACTGAAAGTGTCAAATCCAGCCGTTGTTTATGTCTTGTATAGAGAGTGTCATATGTATTTAAGTTGCGTATTTTTATAAAGTAAAGCCAAATATCACACACCGCTCTGTGGGCTGCGCTGATTTGTTGAAACCTGCGTCTTGAACGGCGAACACGGGATCCAGAAGCCAGTCCGCTCCGCACGCGCGGGGGCCTGGGATACGGCCTCGGCTGTCGTTTCCGATGGTAAAATGGGAGAGCTTCTTAGTCATCAGCCATCAGGCTGGTCTCGCCTTATGAAGTTGTGATGAGGAGGTTTGATCTCTGTTTGCCTTTTTAATTCAGATAAAACTTATTTTAATAATGACGATCTTACTAATCCAGTTAACTGCTCTCTGGACAACAAGAACCCTGAAGTAACAGCCTGTTTCGAACCCAGACTCTGAAAGTGGGAGGCCTCACAGGCCGGCCCGCAGTAGGCGGTCTGTCTGGGAAGGCGGTCTGTCTAGAGAGGCTTCCAGCGGGGGCTTTTGTTGTCCTTACGAAGGACATTTGCTCTCATCTGGACTGTCCATCTCTCCTTAGGGAACTGCTCCACCTTCCTAGCTAGCACGTCCTAAAGGGGAGCTGCCAGGTCCCACTGTGCCCACCCTCCCCCCTGCCCAGAGATTGTCCAGGAGACGGGAAAAGTCACCCAAGCTCAACCAATTGGCATCCCTCCCTGGTCCTTCCCATTGGGTCTGTGAAGACACCCTTCCCCTCGGCAGAGGAAGGCAGCAAGCATCTGCTGATGTTGGCACCTGGGTTATAAGCTCATGGAAACAACTTGAGAGAACGAGGCAGACATTCAGGAAGAGACAGTCCTGATGGCTAAGACTTTCCTTCCAGCCCACGAGGCCTTCTGAGCTGGTGATTCTTCAGCCCATCAGCCACCCCAGAATCCTTCCAGTAAAGTCCACCCGCCACTTTCTGCGTTAGCTCATTGGCATTTGCTGCCAGTTACTTGCAGCCAAAGAATATTAGAAAATAAAAGACATCCAGGACTGCAAGCAGGGACGAGAAGGCTGTGGGCTGTGGACTGACGGGATATTTGACAGGTATATTTTAAAACTTTATACACTAAATATATCCAAATACTCGCTGCTTCTTGACCGGTCTTGGGCTAGTTTTTAAACCGATGATAACTAGTTATTAACTGAAAAGAACTATTCATTTTGTTTCAGGGTCATTTTAAAATGCCACAGTTCATCTAGTTTTTTGGTTTCTGTGTGATCCATTGCCTATTGGGGCACTTCTAATTTCTTCAGTTTCTGATCATATTTCATTGTCAAGACATTTTGTCATTCACCTTCTATGTGTGCACCCCGTTCTAGGCACGTGGGCTGTAGCAGAGCACAGACCACACAAACCCCTGCCCTGTGGAGCTTCTGTTGCAGTTCTATTAATATTTCATTTTATTTGTGGAGTTTTGAACAAATGTTCTTTTTTTCTACAGGTTTCTTTTTGCAGAGGCACACAAAGACACCTGTAGGAAAAAAGAACATTTATTCAAAATATGCAGTTTTATAATTAATACTGGTTGCTGCTACATACAGATATTGTAGGCTGTTAAAATGTAGTATTAAATTTTTGGGGAACTTAACCGTTTCCATTATAGAAAGCTGTTTTTCATGTTGGCCTGGAGGGTAAAGTTCTAAACTTCAGACATTTCTGTCAGAACAGGATGAATCCCCACGGGACGCCTCGTTCGCACAGATGCTAGTGAGGAAAGCACCTTGGCCGGGAAAGGGACCAGGTTCAAGGACAGGCCAAGCTCCGCCGGGCACTGGGTTCCGTTGGCCCTGCCCCGCGGGGACTCCGTTTCATGAAGGGCCCTCATGCAGTGTTAGCTGTGGGGCATGTACTGTGGTGTGTGGTGAGGCAAAGAGCTGAGCTGCTCGTCGTGGGAATGAACACGACTTCCAGGGGTAGGAGCTGCCTGAAGGAAGAAAGAATAGACGGGGCAGAGGCTGGGTACTGAGAAGGATAACTGGGAAGCTATTAGATTCTATAAATCACTAGATATTTTACAATATTACAAAGAAAGCCAAAGAAACTCCCTGTGACAGAACCAAAGGACTTTTATGAACATGGATGTCTTTGATGTTACATTTTACAGATGAGAAAACAGAGGGTAGTGGTTTGCTGAGGGCCACACAGGAAGCCATTCAAACCCATACTCTCCCACCTTCAGAACCCAGGCTCCCGCCTACACTCTCAGCCTCAGGATCCACATTTTAAAATATTCTGCTTCACACTCACAAGTACTGTTGTACCTGCTGGTACCATGTCACTCACATGGACATATTTAGGTGTGTATTTTTTTTAAGACCACAGAGGTACAGTTTTCCTCGTCGGTGACACAAGTTCAAATCCTACATGCACCCCAAAAAAAGCTCTGGCCCAAACCGTTTGGCTCAGTAGATAAGAGTGTCGGCCTGCTGATTGAAGGGTCCCCAGGTTCGATTCTGGTCAAACGCATGTATCTTGGTTGCAGGCACATCTCCAGTTAGGGGTGTGCAGGAGGCAGCTGAATCGATGTTTCTAACTATTCCTCTCTGTAAAAAATCAATAAGAAGTATATTTAAAACAAAAAACAAACAACGACCAAAAAACTCTGGGATGTGCCCAAGCCAAAAGGAACTTAATATGACAACTAAAATTAACAATGCTAGGAGAAACCGAGATGGTGGCATAGGCGAACACCTAAACTGCTGCCTCGCACAACAATTTCAAAACTACAGCTAGAAGAATGGACATCATCTAGAACCACAGGAAAGCTGGCTGAATGGAAATTCTACAACCAGAAGCGGGAGGAAGACAGAAACTCCTGACTGCACTGAACCCCAGTTCCAGGCGAGACTCATACTGTCAGGAAAAGGGAGAGGAGAGCACAGAAATCAGGGGAGCCAAAGATGCCCAGTGAGCATTCATTCCTCTGGGCCAGTGGTCGGCAAACTCATCAGTCAACAGAGCCAACTATCAACAGTACAGCAATTAAAATCCCTTTCGAGAGCCAAATTTTTTAAACTTCGACTTCTTCTAACGCCACTTCTTCAAAATAGGCTCGCCCAGGCCGTGGTATCTTGTGGAAGAGCCACACCCAAGGGGCCAAAGAGCCGCAGGTGGCTCTCGAGGGAGCTCCGGGATGGGTACCTCTGAGGAGCGTGGCCTGCAGGAAGCTGCTCCCTCCCGTGGGCATGTCCTCTGAGTGTGGCCGTGGCCGTGGCTGTGGCCCACCTCACAGCTGCAGGCAGGACACGGTCCCGGCGAAGGAGAGACGGGCAGAGATGGGAAGCAGCGTGGTCTGAGTCACTAACCTCAGATCTGAACTCGCCAAGGACGGGGGGTGGAGGTAGCACCTTTCCCGACTGCGCAAAGCATCTGAGTTGAGCTCGGGGTCACTGGAGACAGTCAGCTTAGCTGCCAAAAACATCTCCCCCCGAGAGACACCTGAGAACCCCATTTGCAGTTTATTACAGGCAAGTTCTGTGCGTGAAGTTACACGCTTTCCCCCGGAGAGGGATACGGCGCTGAGCTTTTAACACCTCAGAATTTATTCATGTATTCCTCAGCATCCCTCCCTCCATTAGGCAGTTAAGTGCCTTCCCTGTCAGTCACTCTGCTGTAAGCTGGATCGCAAATGAGGAGCAATGAGCATCAATTGACAGCTAACGTGTCGGTCCTCCTCTCTAAAGTGGTTTTAAGGCGATTATTTTTACTTAAAGGCCTATTTGAACTTAGGCTTGGTTTTTAGAAATAACAGTTCCCACTTCCAGCGACATTAATGCAGCGCTGGGAGCCGGATGGAAAGGACGAGAAGTCTCCGGCTCTCTCCAGGTCACGTGGCTCTGGGAGGCTTTTATCCAGGGAAGCAAAGAAATAGGCCCCTTAATGTGCCCCCGCCTGGTGAGAGGGGGGAGGAGAGAGGGGGGCAGGGGCAGTGGAGCTGCTCGACAGAGAGAGAGAGAGAGAGAGAGAGAGAGAGAGAGAGAGAGGGAGAGAGAGAGCGCGAGCTGGCGGCCAGCAGAGGCTGACTCAACCAGGCCGCTCCTAAAAATAGCAGAGCGGGTCCGCCTTCCTGTCCACGCAGAGCGGAGGCTGCAGGTGGTGTGGCTCTGCCGCCGCCACGGGAGGGTTAGAGGCCGGGACGGAGGCCTGTGCGGGGGTCTGGTCCCCAGCTGGGAGCGAAGCCGTCCCTGGCTCCCCGAGGGGCAGGGGCAGGGCCGGTGCGTGTAAAGCCAGAGACATCGAGAAGGGAGCCGGGTGAGAGGGCGAACTAAGACCCACCCGAACCCGGGACGGCCAACGGAGTGGGGAATCAATGTCCAAATGAGAGCGGAGATTTTTTTTTAAGTTTGTTATTTTTTTTCTTATATTTTATTTATTTTTTACAGAGAGGAAGGGAGAGGGATAGAGAGTTAGAG
>PVJN01037111.1:0-21115 GCA_004026805.1 Lasiurus borealis | reverse complement strand
CATCAGCCCCACCCCTGACCACCCCCCCACCCCAATAGGGGGTAGGGCCAGCCAAACAATCTCCTGCAGACCCTTCCCAAGCCATCCCTGCCCCTGATGGGTCCCGACCATCCTGATTGGCCCACAGCCCCTCCCCTGGCCAGCCCTGCCTCTGATCACCCCCCTTACCCCAATAGGGAGTGGGCTGGCTGGCCAACCTCCTGCAACTCCTCCCCATCCCACATAGGCCCCTCCCCACCCCAATCAGGGACAGGGCTGGCCAGCCACCCAACTATGGCTCTCCCCCCGGCAGCTGGCCCCTAATTGGCACCCCCACCCCATTTGGGGACAGGGCCAGCTGGCCCACCACCCACAGTCCCTTCCCATGGCTGTCCCCACCCCCAATCAGCCCCCTAACCCCAATCGGGGACAGGGCCTGCTGGCCAATTGTCTACAGCCAATCCCCCAGCCAGCCCCGCCTTGACTGGCCCCAATCCGGGCAGGCTGACCAGCCTAGCTCCTGCCATCTCCTCCTCCTGACATGCCCAGCTTCAATCTGTCACAATTGGGGCCGGGCTGGCCAGACCCCATCTGTGCACGAATCCGTGCACTGGGTCTCTAGTAAATACATAAAATAAATTAAAAAGCCAGCTGGGGAAGGTGTGTTAACTAAATATATACACACTAGCTGCCTGGTGCATGAAATTCATGCACTCGGGCGGGGGGGTGTCCCTCAGTCTGGATTGTGAGAGGGCACAGGCTAGGCCAAGGGATCCTACCAGTGCACAATCAGAGCCAAGGAGGGACATGGGAGATTGGCCAGCCAGGGAGGGATCTTGGGAGGGCTCTGGGGCATGTCTGGCCCATCTCACTCAGTCCCAAAAGGCCAGACCCCAGCAGCAAGCTAACCTACCCGTCAGTGCACATCATAGCAAGCAGTTGAGCAGCCTTAGCATATCATTAGCATACTCTATTACACTGATTGGGTGAATGGCTGACAGGACAACCAGACACTTAGCATATTAGGCTTTTATTATATAGGATATATTCTTGGCAAAACAAACCTCAGGAGTTGTTTTTAAGTCCAAGGTTATATTGATGTGTGTGTGTTTGTTTAGTATGTCTTAACAGAAATTCACAGAATTGAAGGAAATGGCACAATTCAAAGTTTTCTATAATTTATGAAAAGCTATATACCAAATACATTCCCTTTTCAATAATATAAGGTCTGGCACATCTTTTTATCTATAAAATTAAAAAATGTAGAATATTAATTTAAAACAGTTTCTAAATAAATAAGAAAATTAGATTGCTCAAATTTAAATATTTGAGACCGGTTCTCCATGCTAATATGAACATCTTTGTTTAGATAGATTTAATGTATCCAACTATTGTATTTTTTAAAATATAATCAAATTCATAAACTTTACACCTAAATACTGTTTGTAAAGTTTTTCTTCCTTGATTTGATCTTACAAATATTGATGTACATTAAACACTCTTTAAACAGTTACATATTTCTAAGTGTACGATAAAAGTGCTAATTAAATATTTCATTTAATCTCTCTACTACATGAATAACATTCTTAAATACAGCTTTCTAGATTTTAAAAAGTCACTTTAGATCAATAGGAATATCAGTTACAAAACTGAGTATCAATAATAGTCATACAATATTAAAATTAAGTGATCAGAATGTTCAATTTTAAATAGAGTGATATATCAAGTTTTCCTCTACCAACTGGAGATGTTGGCATGTAATATTTTCTACTTCCCTGAAAACTCCAGAAAACAAATAAAGCATTCTCATGTTAGGAATTTAAAATTACACACCAACTTTGCTAAAGACCAGAACCATTTTGAAACTCCCAGTTTAGACTGGACTCTTGTATCTAGTTGAATAGCATAAAATAAGGGAGAGAGTGAGATGGAGATAAATTATACTTTAAATTTTTTTTTTATTTCAGTGAATAAAGAAGAGAGAGAGAGAGACACCAATGATGAGAATCTTTGCCCTGCATATTGCAAATGAATTTGGATTTTAGAGAATCAAATTTGGGTATAGAGGACCAAATTTGTTCAGTTAAGCAAATTAAAAAAAGTTATTCTGCATAACACTCTGGATTTGGCTCTGAAGAAGACAAAAAATGAGACAAATAGTCACCTGTAAATATCCCAGCCATTTTTCAAACCTCATTTCTTCCACAAAGTCCTCTTTTCCCCACCCAAATCCAGAGTGTTATGCAGAATAACTTTTTTAAATTTGCTTAAGTGAAAAAAAGCCTTATGTAGAGAATGAGGAACTGAGAACTGTTGGGAACTGAGCCTGCAACCTGGGCATGTGCCCTGACCAGGAATTAGATCATGACCCAGATAAACTGTATTTGAATGTCAACTTCCACCTAACATTCTTAACATTGGTGCATTGCTAGTTGCTGGAGTCTTCCAAACAAAGTAAGCAGGAGAGCACTAATATGAGAAAATATTCTTGCCAGACATACTAAAAAATGTAAGAGAAGCCTAGAATAGCCATTAGAATAAACCCTCATTCTCTATGTAAGTCTTACTCACATAGGCCAACATTTTCATCTCCTGACTGCTCCTCTGCCATTCCAAAACCTAATGCAATATAAATTAATATTAACATCATCTGATTCTCAGATTAAGAAAAGCACCAAGATCAAAATATGGAGTCACATACAGTGCATAAGAAGGTCAAATAAAAATGCTGTTTTTTTATATGGTTTCACCTGCTTTCTTTCTTGAGTGCAAAACCGACTACATTTTAAAATTTACTACTGACCTGGTGCATGAAATTTATGCACAAATTAAAAAGGAATTAATTAGAAGAAATATTTTAATATTGTTATTTGTCCTTTCTCTATAATAGAAGTGTCAGAGATGAAAGAAAATTAGTAAAATGTATATGAAAATATTCCTCCTGTCAGAGTCTGGGGCATGCCATGGGAAACAGATTTTATAAGGGAGCCAATAATTTACAATGGAGAAAGGAAGGTCTCATCAAAAAATGATGTTGTGAAAACTGGACAGCCATACCAAAAAAAAATGAAACTCGACTATTATCTTATATCATGCATAAAAACTAACTGAAAATAGATTAAAGACTTAAATGTAAGACCCTATACACTCCACTCTAGCTGGCACACTTTACCAGAACTGACTCATACTTGCCTATGGACCTTGATCTCAGAGTAGTTTTGTGAACTTGAGTGCCGGAAACCAATTTCAGCATGTCATAATTGCAAGAGTTTCATCAAAAGGTTGATGGAACTTAGGGATTCAAAAAGGGCTGAGTCATATATGTTACCACCTGCTGCAATGGCTTAAAGACATTTTCCTCAAACCTGAATAAGATGACTGCTGCCAGACAGCTCAGGGCATCTTAATCTACATGTTATTGCCTCCTGTTGGCCAAACACCTGAACAGCCATAGGCTATTCCCCATTCTGACAATGCTTCTGTATAGAATACCCTTTGGAGTGTATCTCCAACTTGCCTTAGGACATTTTGTGTTAATAAAAAGCAAGGGGTCCTGAGATAAGAAGAACTCAGCTCCTTTAACTAAAGCTCCTCTGATCTCCAATGCCTTTCAAAATTATCTTTCATCTCTGGATTCTTACTTAATCTACACACAGCCTTCTACAGATTCCAGAAACCTTCTAAATGCTGGATCAAAACCCACCGGCATTAAACATTGCCCAATGTCCAGTATTACTTGACCTCACAAGCAATGGAATAAAAGCAAAAGAAAAGAATAGAGGAAGGGGTCAATGGAGAGAGTGGGGAGTGGACATCTATATTAGTTTCAACAGTAAAGGTAAATTTTAAAAATAAAAATAAATATATTAGTCATGAGAAATTTTTTAGAGATTAAAAATGGATTAAAACATATCTTGTTGCCCTAACCAGTTTGGCTCAATGGATGGAGCATCGGCCTATGGACTGAAGGGTCCCAGGTTCGATTCTGGTCAAGGGCACGTACCTTGGTTGTGGGCACATCCCCAGTAGGTGTGCAAGAGGCAGCTGATAGATGTTTCTCTCCCATCGCTGTTTCTAACTCTCTATCCCTCTTCCTTCCTCTCTGTAACAAACCAATAAAAATATATTTAAAAAAAAAAAACATATCTTGTTGACAGAATTTATAGCTACAAGAACAGAGCAAAAATAATTTTATTTGTACAAACAAACAAAAAGTTTATAGTAGTTAAGCCTGTATGTAATATTCCACTTTTATAGTTCCAGACACTATTCTAAGAGATTTTTTAAAAAGTAATTTATTAGCTCTCTCCATAGGATTAATGCCTAATGATAAATGCCTAATATGCAAATTGTCCCCTTAGGCGGTTGTTCAATCGGGAGACCTGGAGTTCAACTACTCGCTAGGACATGCGCTGACCACCAGGGGATGATGTAGAACATGGCAGGCATCAGTGACACAGCACTGGCAGCAGGCAGCAGTGGAGGCTCTGCCAGCCCTGATGGGCCCTGATAGGAGCAGGACTGCAGCAGGTGGAGCAGGAGAGGGGGTGGCATCAGCAGAGCTGCAATGCTGGGGGTGCGAGCTGGGGCTGCGAGGCTAGGGGAGCAAGCTGAGGCCCGATCTCTGCAGGCCTTCTGGAGGAACCTCACGCGTGCACAAATCTGTGCACTGGCCTCTAATCATGGGATATTATAAAACATCCTATGAGTTGGATATTAATGTTATACCTTTCTATAGATCAGAGTTGTGAAATACAGAGACAGTTAGGAAACTTATGACAAGTAACACAGCAGTGGCAGAAGCAGGTTCGGAACCTATCAATCTAGTGCTTGAATTTGTTCTATGCACTTCTCCCTTTCTAATAAACTTTATTATTGACTACAAAATTACACAAGATTCATATTTCCAAAATTTTGATATAAGCAAATTGAACTTGTTAAAAATAATAGCCACAAAAGAAAACTCACAAGGCAAAAGCTAAAATTATTGCAATATGATATTGTAAAACAATTATGAATTAATGATTTCTGGGAATTTGAACAAAAAATAGTTGATTGTGACAAAATAATTTCTGAACAATAAAAAGAAAAAAACTCTTTAAATGACAAAAGGATGCTATATAAAACTATTATCAAAAAGTGAAATACATTTTATTGACTTTGCTCTTCTGTGTTCGCTAGGATGATTTGAGCTAAGTAAAGCTGTAACAACAAATGACAACCGCATTTCAATCATTTCAGTCATGTCAGTGGTTTAAAGCTGAAAAGTTTATTTTTCACTTATGCTACATCTATCACATTTTGGCAGGATTTTCTGCACCCAATATTCTCTCTTAGGACTTGCACCATCTGGACTCTCACTGGTTGAGGTGACAAGTATCATTACTCTTATTTTATTAACTCCAGCAAGTCATATGGTCATGACTACACTCAAGCAGGTGGTAGGTGCCATCCCCCTGTATGCTCAAAAATAGAGGGGAAACATTTATTGAGCAGTTTTTCAATCTAGATTATCAGCACCTGGCTTCTAAATATACAAAATTAAGTGTTCAGATTACAAGGTAGATAGAGCACCAGGAAATGTCTATACTTTCTGCCACTATCAATGCTGAGAATAATAATAAACATGATAATAGCAGTCAACATTCCTTGAGAACTTACAAAATTCTGGACATTGTGCTTTGTATGCATTTTTATTTAATTCCAAAATCTCACAAGGAAAGTCTATTTTACAGAAAAAATTAAAAAAAAAAAACCTGAAAAACAGATAACTAAAATACCTTTCTGAGCCTTAGGACTAGAAACTTGGAGCTAGAACAACAACCTAGACCAGTGGTCGGCAAAGTGTGGTTCACAAGCCACGGTTTGCTGCTCTGTTGACTAATGAGTTTGCCGACCCCTCACCTAGACACCCTAATAAATTCCCCCTATTAGAATTGCTCCTCTATGCTATTCCCCCTTTTGTGCTTTATCTCTGGATATTGCAGGCTTTGCAACTATATTCACCAGTGCTAAATAGAACTTGACCTTGGTGGTTTAGCTATAACTGGAAAAGACAACTCCCACAAAATTTTCTCATAAAGTCCGTTGCCAAGATTATTGAGAACAGCATGTGCTTTTCCAAATTGCAGTGATAAGAAGGTCGACCATGCTGAGAGCCACAAGGAAATCCTAAGAAAGCAGCACGTCTCCAAAAGAGGGATATTTCCGCTGGCCTCCACAAAAGCTTGTGCATTGCTTTGTTGGGGAGAAGCTGGCTGAGACTACTGGTAAACCACATGGAAGAGATTGCCCTAATTGGGTTTGCAGAGGGTGCCATTGCAATAGTGTAAACATCACCATGCTACCCATTAACTTAAAGAAAAAGACCCCTTCCATTCTAAAGGCAGAGTAACGGAAGGAAAAAAAGTTTCTTGACTAAGTAAGTTGTATTCAAATTACTCCCTCACACCTAGGAATTAGCATCAATCATATCCACCCCCACACTCCCCCAAAAATGTAACTATTACAATATCTGGTGTCTACTGAGCTATAAATCTCTTCAACAGATGCACATTGTCATGAGCTGGCAGGTACTAATGAAAATGGCCTCTAGCAGTCATACACACACACACACTCTCTCTATGCCTTCCTTTCTTGCCTCAGGTTCCTTCACGTCCACTGGATCTCTCGCAGTCATTTGCACCCCCACTGGATCCTTTCTCTCACCTCTGGGCTACAAGGGATTCCGAGCTATTAGCTTAGGCTCTTTCCCATGTCATGCTCATCTGCTGTTTGGCTCCATGGTAACCATGTGGCTTCTAAAAGGTTTCCAGTCTCCTACGGCTACATTTATGTACCCTAAGATATCATGTACCAATTCCCTTCTGCTTAGGAGGTAGGAGGGAGAGAATTCAGGGCAGGATCTGAGTCTCTCCTATTAATTCTTACATAATCAGACATTCAGATGATTTGGATATAATTTCTCTGCCTTATTACCTTCAGAACTTTGGATTCTGATATCCAAAGCCAAGATTTTGAACTTTAAAGCACCTATCTGTCTCAAGAACTTGGCTTTTTAAAGCACCAATCTGTCTCAAGAACTTGGCTTTTAGGAATGTAAAAATTCTTAAAATTTGCTTCTGCTGTGAGTGTCAAAACCCACTCAACAACTCCCTTTCTAAACTCTACCCTCCCTCCCTCTATGGGTAGTGTATAGAGAAAATTATCTTGTGGGGGAAAGGTAATTGGTTCCAAGTTGCCCAGTGGATGAGAAGGAAAGTGGGGTCAGGATCTCGGTTGAATATGCTTTCTGGAATTGTGGGTATTTCCACCTATGTTGAGGTTACTCTGATAACTGTGATAGCATTTATGTATTTACTATGTGCCAGAATCTTAGATGACTTTATCTTCTAATCCTCACAAGACACTACGTGTTGGACCTTTTATCTCCTTCACAGATAAGGAAAGGGAGTCTTGGATACATTTATTAACTTGGCTAAGTCCACACAGGTAGTAAGTAGATGGTAGTGTCAGGCACTGTTAGTTTCCAAGTGTAAAAAGATGAATAATACAAAGATGAATAATATATCAAGATGAATGCCCCAACTAGTGCAACTTAAATGGATCCTGAAAGCCCAAGTGACTAGGACTGGTATTAGGATTTATACAAATAGAAGGGGCATTTGACTAAGGCAGTGGTCGGCAAACTCATTAGTCGACAGAGTGGCCAACCACTGGACTAAGGAGTATAAACGTCTTCCTAAAGAGATTAATACCTGAGTTGATTCAAGAAGAATAAACAGGAGAGTTAGGCAAGTAAAAGGAATGGAAGGGGAGAGAAAAGAAAGGATAATTCAGACCCAAGAAACAAAATCAACAAGAGCACAGAAGCAAGCTGAAATAGAATGCTTTGCTTCTTGTTTAGGACTGATTTTCCAATTATTTACTATTGTATAACAAGCCACCCAAAAACTTCTATCAGCAGTTATTTTGCTTGCGAAGCTGCAATTTGGACAAAGCTTTGTGGGGACACCTCATCTCTGATCTGCCTACCATCATCTGGGAGAGCTCAAAGGCTGAGGCTAGAATCAGCCAGAGGCTTACTCATACGTGAATTGATAACTGTATTTGGCTGAGACCTTAGCTGATTCCATGGGCTTATAAACCTACCCCTAGCTTGTCCCTGTGGGTTCAACTTCCTCACAAGGTGGCTGGGTTGTGAGGGTGAGCTTTCTGAGAAAGAGTAAATTAGGTGAAAGCCATATCACATTTTTTTTAACTGTCCTTAGAAGTCAAGCAGTGTCATTTCTATCACATTCTATTTGCCAAGACCACAAAATGCCACCCAACTCCAAAGAAAAAAGACCTCAACCCTTGAGGGAGTATGGCAATGTTTTAGAACAGCATGGGGAATTGGAAATATGGTTGTGATCAATTTTTAAATATACAACCAGACACAATGCTAAACATAAAATATATCTATATATATAAAAGGCTAAGTGTCTATCCATCCAACTGGTAGCTCTGATGTTCACTGTCCATCAGAGGGCAGACATCCAACACAAGAGCTGCCATGACACACACTGGCCATCCTATATAATAAAAGCAAATATGCAAACTGTCCCCTTGACTGAGAGAGAGTTCAACAACTCATTATACATGTGTTGACCACCAGGGGGGCAGCACAAAACATGACAGGTGTTGGCGATATGGCGCCACTGGCAGCAGGCAGCAGTGGAGGTGCTGCCAGCCCCAACGGGCCCCAACAAGAGCAGGACCATGGCGGGATAGTGGAGCAGCTGAGGAGGCAGCACCAGGCCAAGGCACATGCAATGGGGCCCAATCACCCTGCCAATGGTGACCAGTGGCAGTGGAGGGGGACAGTGCTGCCACCCAGCTCCCAGGTGCTGAGGGAGCTAGGCAGGGGCTCATGACCCAGACAGAGGGGGGAATGAGGATCCAGGAGCCCAGGTGCTTCCCAGGGCCCAGAGGTCATCTGGGACCTGCTTTTCCACACAGGAGGCTCACACTTCAATTGCCAGCCAGGCCTAAGGACCATACTTGTGCATGAATTTCATCCACCAAGCCTCTAGTTTAAAAATAAATGGCACCACAGACGTAGCACCAACAAACCAACACTCGGATTCTCCCAAGTGGAACACAGGCTCTGAAACCATCCTGGAGCTACACTCCACCAAATCACAGCCAATGCTGCCAAGACCCCATGGTACAAAATGCAGCCCACAACCCAGCTCAGCCCACAGTCAGTGTGGGTGCCAGGTAATGACATCATGTAGCAATGCCCAGCTTCCTCTCCCTAGCAACCAGCCTCCGTTCAGTTTCTTCAAGCCAGGAACATGACTAGCTTTATACCCAGGTGCAAACATTTTACAGTTTAGCCAAAACCGGTTTGGCTCAGTGGATAGTGTTGGCCTGCAGACTGAAAAGTCCCAGATTTGATTTTAGTCGAGGGCACGTACCTTGGTTACGGGCACAACCCCAGTAGGGTTCATGCAGAAGGCAGTTGATCGATGTTTCTCTCTCATCAATGTTTCTAACTCTCTATCCTTCTCCCTTCCTCTCTGTAAAAAATCAATAAAATATTTAAAAAAAAAAAAAAACATTTTACAGTTTAAACAAATGTTTATGAAGTGTTTTCCATGCCTCATCTCATTTGATCCTAACAGAAGTATTGGGGTAGGTAGATAGCAGACTCAGTAAAATCCTATTTTCATTTTATTAGCCTGAAAATGGAGATTTAGAAGGTTTAAAAACTTGACCCAACTGAAAAGAAGTAAGACATGGTGGAACTTGAAAATGACTTCAGGTTTTCTCACTGTGCAGAATATGGTCAAACACTGCTACAGTTAAATATTTTATCCTTTGTTCTGCCTGCATGATCTACAATAATGACCTGCTTTTATATTGATATTTAGTGCTGTGTTGCTGACAATTACCTGAAAGAGAAGTTGGGGTACTTCTCTGGGATGGAAAAAAAGTTTAGCTAAATCAGAAAGCAGTTTATCTATGTATATAAAAGGTTAAGTTGACTCGCGCATGCATGATACATATAAAGCTCTTGTTGGGGCCAATCACATGTGTGTGTTTTGATCTGTCATTATCAATTGTGACTTTTGTTGACACTTCTACTATAGAAAGGACAAATAAAATTATTAAAATATTTCTTCTAATTAATCTCCTTCCAATGTGCATGAATCTGTGCACCGGGACACTAGTAATAATATAAAATGCTTTTAATCATCTTCCATAACAATGCTCTTTCCTGATATAATCACATTATTAATTGCATGAGATCATTTGATTGATTCATTGTTTACTATGAGGGGGTTACCAGAACAAAGCCAAAAAAAGAATGTGTCATTCACGAGCCATCGACATGACTTGCCCACACAGTAAGCTGGGCATAGGAAAATTCTGTCACTGCACAAAATACCTGCTATCTTGGCCACACTCATAAACTGTAAAACCTATTTGTCCCAGACTGCCCTAGATGCCTCTATTTTTCTAGGCAGTAATCTGTAAGTCTTTGACTAAGAATCTCTGATGAATTTAGTCATTTCAGAAAAGGTCTTATTGTTTGTGGAAATATCCTCAGAATGGCTTGGCCACTTTTAGCTTTATTTCACTTACTGGGGGGAGGAGCAACAATCACAGCCCCACACCATTTAATGGTAACAGTCAGATTGTAAGATGTTAATGTCTTTATGTCCTACAGGGCCCAGACTGCAGTGCTTCAGTATTCCATGACATGTTAATGAAATGTAAAGTTGTTTTTCTCAGGCAACATAGAATGACGCTAAAAGGATTGGAATCTTCTTATCTAGAGGAATTTAACCCTGAACTTCCAGCTTCTTCACCACCTCACCACCATTCCCTGGGGGATCAACAGAAACACAGTAGAGAAGCATGGTTTTTACTGTCTCTCCAAGGCAGACAGAGACCCTGTTACCAAGAAATATGGGATATAAGTAAGAAGGGATAAATGCTGACAAGAAAGCACCTGAGCCGAAACCAGTTTAGCTCAATGGATAGAGCGTCAGCCTGCGAACTGAAAGGTCCCGGGTTCCATTCCGGTCAAGGGCATGTACCTTGGTTTCCGGCACATCCCCAGTGGGGGGGCGTGCAGGAGGCAGCTGATTCATGTTTCTCTCCCATCGATGTTTCTAACTCTCTATCCCTCTCTCTTCCTCTCTGTAAAAAATCAATAATTTTTTTTTAAAAAAAGAAAACACCCATTTTATGAAAGCATAGCATAAAGAAGCTGACATACCTGGGGAAGGCTTCCCGGAGGAAGTTAGCGTTGAACTGAAGCTGGAGAATGAGTATGAGTCCACCTGGAATCAGGGGGGAGAGGGGGAAGGGAGGGAGAGGAGATCCAGACTGAACAAAATGAACAGGGAACCTGTGGGACAGAGCATGGTGAACTCAAGGAAGTAATAGAAGGGCAGATGGCACAGCACATAGGCATCCCGGGAAGTGTGGGACGAGGTGAGGACGAGGGCCCTTGTCCAGAGAACAATGAGAAGCCATCCACAATTTTTTGCTTGCTTTTAAATATAGTGTGTGTGTGTGTGTGTGTGTGTGTGTGTGTGTGTGTTATTGATTTTTTTACAGAGAGGAAGGAAGAGGGATAGAGAGTTAGAAACGTCGATGAAGAGAGAGACATGATCAGCCGCCTCCTGCACACCCCACAGTGGAGATGTACCCGCAACCAAGGCACATGCCCCCAACCGGAATCAAACCTGGGACCTTTCAGTCCGCAAGCCAACGCTCTATCCACTGAGCCAAACGGGTCTCGGTTTAAATATAGCTTTATTGATTTCAGAAGGGAGAGGGAGAGAGACAGAAACATCAATGATGAGAATCATTAACTGGCTGCCCCCTGCTCGCCCCATCCAGCCCGCACACCAGGCATGTGTCCTGACCGCACTCTCCCCGAACCGCGACCTCCTGGTTCACAGGTCGAGGCTCAACCACTGATCCACGCCGGCGGGGCCCATTCACAAGTTTTAAACTTTAGGTTTTTAAGTTCACTCTATTCAGAACCACGTTATACACAACCAGAGACAACCAGGTGAGAGAAGCGGCCCCGGGGCGCCATGGCTCTCGTCCACTTTAACACCAGGCTGACCTTCGTGGACGCGGGGCAGCGGGGGAAGGAGAGGGCCTCCCCGCGCCGTGAGAAACCCGCCTAGTTTCTAGCAGCCTCTGCCTCCACCAGCTGCCAATCACGGGTGGAAAATGCAAGCTCTCCTTACCGTGCACCCCTCTCTGGGGTGT
Organism: Lasiurus borealis; assembly: GCA_004026805.1. NCBI lineage: Eukaryota > Metazoa > Chordata > Mammalia > Chiroptera > Vespertilionidae > Lasiurus > Lasiurus borealis. Next base: position 8,854 of record PVJN01037111.1, on the reverse strand, counting down.
TTCCATCCTCCGCTTAGCGGGGCAGGAATCCAGGCCTTCCAGCGTGGAGGGAAATCGGAGACACCGGAAATGCGCACGCCACCACCGGAAGCGGAAGCGCCTGGAGGCCTCAGGAGGACCCGGATCTCCATGGAGGCCAGAAGCCTCTGTGCGAAGAGCCCTGCCTGCCGCCTTGCCACAAGGAAGCCATGTGGCCCTCTGGGACGTCCGAGTCGTCGCCTTGTTGGTGTCTCCATGCTCTTGGTCGTTGACAGCACCTTCGTGCCCTGTCCGCCTGCCGGATGCGGGAGTGGCCAGCCCGGAAGCTGAGAGGCCGGGGACACACCGGGAGGCCATGAAGCCAACAGCTTCGACCCCAGCGACGTCCCGCCGCCAGACCAGGACAGACTCCGAATGCGGCTCAGGAAGTGCCACCTTCTCCACCCCGCCCGCCGATCTGCCCTCACCTTAGAGCACTTAAAACGATCCTAAGAGTCTGAAAGATTTGGTGGGGGTTTTTCGTTTGTTTTTAATATATATTTTATTGGTGTTTTACAGAGAGGAAGGGAGAAGGATAGAGAGTTAGAAACATGGATGAGAGAGAGACATTGATCAGCTGCCTCCTGCACACCTCCTACTGGGGATGTGCCTGCAACCAAGGCACATGCCCCTGACCGGAATCGAACCTGGGACCCTTCAGTCCGCAGGCCGACACTCTATCCACTGAGCCAAACCGGTTTGGGCTGGTGTGTTTTTTGTTGTTGTTGTTCTGTCAGAATTTGATTAGGTGGAGTTTTGGCAAAACGGAAAACCCCTGCAACAGTCGACCACCTGGATCAGCACACCTGGAATAGAGGAGCCGTCGCTTGGAGATGTGCCTTCACTGGCGTGAAAGCGTTTTTTTTAAGGGGAGCTGATTGGCTGAACCCAGAGATCGCCAATTCCGATTATTTTCCTAGTAAAATGGGTGAGCCAGAGGAAGGTGAGTCTGGGGACAAGACCAGAGCAGAAGCCAACGTCCCCGCTCTACCTGAAGACCAGCACGTGCCAGTTTTATGTTGGAGAAGCGGTGGGTATCGCTGCTCTTTCCAGAAGAAGGTTTGGCAGGAGAGGAACATGGCAGATGACAAATACACCAGTTTCTCAAAAACTGAAGATTGTACCATTTACATAGGGAAGAAAACTCAATGTTTACAAGGGAGTAATAATATAATTCGTGATTCATCATCGGTGCCTGACCCCAATGCCCAGTTCATCTTCCTACAATGAAATGTTTGTCGCATTAATCTCCGGTTGAAAATTTTAGAGGCAAATTAGGAGGGAGGGTAAGTTCCAATGCACCTCGGTGTTATTTCTGATCCAGTAAAATCTCAGACTTCTCCACAGCCGGCCTCCACTCTTGGCTAAAGGCATCTTCCATCTCATCTGGACTCTGTGTTTATGCCCATGTCCATGCCTGTGCTCATGTCATTCCTCCACAGAAGGACAGGGCTCTCTTCCTGCCTGAGCCATTTCTTATTCACCCGTTAGAACATCACTCAATCCCCACATCAGTGGAACCTTCCACAGCCACTCCAGTTTACAATTATTTCTCTCTCTCGGATGTTATAGCTCCTGTTACCTCCGCCCTTCAGTTTTGCAACAGTTCACAAATGAATGTACACTCTGCAATATTCTGTAACTTATTTCTGTAGGTTTGTCTTGTCTCTTGACAGAAAAATACAGGGTCCATGTTAGGACCCGTGTGTTTGATCTCTTTTACATCTCTCGTGGCTCCTGGTTGGAAGGTAAACTTCAGGCAAGGGGACAGGTAGCAACAGACTATGTACACTTGAAAGCCAGTTCACTTGAGCCTGGGCAATTCTATTTCATGAGCAGCAGTGACATCTAGTGGTTGGAAAGTTGTATGCCTTCTGACTTTTTAATAACTGTACTCGAAAAAAAGCATTCACAGAGAGAATGTTGTGGACTCTTCAATGAACCCAAATTACTCCTATCAATTATGCTGGCTTTTGAAGGATTTCAAATTTTAATTTACGTGCTCTGCCTTCCTCCCAAGGCCTCTCCACCCCCTCCTGTGGTGCAACGGCCCACAAACTGCTTATTAGGGGTCCCCACATGTGCTCCTTATAAACCACAACTTCCCTTTCCCGTAGGAAGATCACCCGAAGCTTTCATGGCAACTATGCTCTGCTTCCTGTTAAAGTGAAGTTTACATGCATAAATATTTATTTTGGAAATAAAATATGTAATTTAGAAAGAAACTTGAGATGATAGATAAATGTGATAGCCAGAGTAGAAACTCATTTCAGAGCCAAATGGGAGAAAGGCAGTGTGGTAAAGCTGTGGGCTTCAGCTTCCAAGGAACTTGGGATCAGGAGCCAGTTCTTCCCATTAAACTCACATGGTAGTTATGACAGTAATGTCTCTGGAACTCAGCTTCTTTATCTCAAACAATTAAGATGGCATATACCTTGCCAGGATGTTTTCAGGATTGAAGAGAATCATGTACAGTTAAATTCTGGCCCAGAATAGGTAGTCAGTAAAGGACAGTAAATATTACTATTAATATTATTATTTACATTTTACTAAGAATAATTATCATGTTTAGTTTGATATTGTAAAAAAACAAAATGCTACTTTTTAAATTTTCAACTATCTGTGGTCCTGATTAAAATGACCTCATCTCCCTTTGTTTCAGGTGCTTAAACTACAAAATAATGACTTTGGAAAAACTGCTTTAAATCTCTGAAAATGAAATAGGAATTCTAATCTGTAGATGTCAAAATTTGAATAGTAATAAAGGTTTAGAAGGATTGGAGCAGACTGATATTACCTTTACATAAAGAACTTGAAAAATGATTTCTAATTCTATACATTGTGAAAATAATCTGAATTTGTGGAGGAAAAAAATCTCTCTAGGAATCAATATGTAAACAAATTTATCACAAGAAAATATTGTGAAGTACTGATTTTGGTGACCCTCCTATGGGCAGAATGTGAAGCATAGTACCCCTTTTAAAATATGTGTGGCCAAAACCGGTTTGGCTCAGTGGATAGAGCATCGGCCTGCAGACTGAAAGGTCCCAGGTTCGATTCCGGTCAAAGGCATGTATCCTGGTTGCGGGCACATCCCCAATGGGGGACGTGCAGGAGGCAGCTGATCGATGTCTCTCTCTCATCGATGTTTCTAGCTCTCTATCCCTCTCCCTTTCTCTCTGTGGAAAATCAATAAAATATATTTTTAAAAATAAATAAATAAAATATGTGTGTGTGTTAGAAAGTATCATCTGAGTAGTTTAAGTTTTACCTTATCTGCACCCTTCTTTTAGAGGTTACCTTTTTTGTCTATAATCTGCAACTTAACACATTTTTTTTCCATATAAGGAATGCTATATACCTATACTGTGGTTTATTTTTCAGTCAGTCCCACAGATTAATACCACAGTTAAACCTCAAATATATAATCCCACAAACAGGACTAGCGAAGTTAGCATCAGTTAACAGTAAATAACAAAATATTTTTATCAATTTTGGAAATAAAAAAAGCATTTGAATTTTGGGATTGGAAGAAATTTGAGATCTCTATTCTAAATTCCAGTGAAGTATACCAAAAACACACCTTTCCCCAGTTTTGACCATAGCAATAGGAGCCAATAACCCCCTCCCCACCTAAGATAGATGTAGCTGTCTTCTACAATCACTATTATAGAAACAGTAAGGCCTGGGCTGACCTGGATTCTAATTTTCACTCTTCAGTCTGTTATAGAAGAAGGAATGGGGGCTGGGGCATAGTCATCCCAAAATCAAAGAGGGTTAAACAAAGGTCTGTTTGTGCTCACAGTAATGACCTTTGCAGATTGGCTGTAGCTCTGTTCAAATCTTCACCTGTAGTCCAGGCTGTAGTAGCAGCCACTAACAGGGACATGCTCTGAGCAGAGGGGGAAAAAATTAATTGACAAGTTAGATAAAGTCTAAACTCAAGGTTACAATAAAGATCAAGTAAGACTAAGTTATATAATGTTAAATCATATCATTTAAATTTTATTAATGTTATATCTTTTACCAGAGATTCTGTCCAGTAGGTCTGTATATATTTTTTTAATGCTGCAGGATTGAGAGACACTTGGGGAGGGATAATTCTAGTCTTCGAGTCTGGCTATGCCTGAAGCTAGCAAAGCCCCAAGACTTTGGTTTTTCATTTAGCTATTTGCCATTGGGTTCCTGTCACTTAGAGTTCTAATTAATAATACACTCCCCTCAGGCATAGTCAGTTTTGTTGTTGTTTAATACATAAAGTTTGAAGAAGAAACAGGTAGTTAACCTTGTTCCAGAGTACTAGTTCTAAAAATTCATGCCATAACCCTGCAGCCCTTCATATGGAGGCCTTACAGTTTTTGTGGTAAAGACTTCTAAGAAACAAAACTCTCATAGAAGTTCCAGGAAGATGAAAGGAAAATTCTTTCCTCCTATCCCTTTTGTCTACATTCTAATCACTTACTAGTATACCCCATAGCTGGGCCCTTTATCTAGCTCACTTTTCTCATAGGTTCTTTAGACAGCATTGCTCTATATGGGAAAATATGCCTTTCACTAAAAAAAATTAAAAACAAAAATGGTTCCATGTCTATACTGGCAACTGTTGAGATGTAGCAGTTCACATTTACAGGTTTTCTCAGTTGTCCTCCATCTCTAACTCCGGATAAGTATTAGGTCTTCCAAGGGAGAAAACCAATTACTACTTCTCTTGGGCCACACACAGAATTTCAGAACAGATGGACCTGGATGCCAAATGTTGCTGTAGAGTTTAATATATTTTCTTGCTCTAAATTTAAAAATGTCATAATTAGTTTACTTAGAATTTAAAGCTGTTGTTTTTAAAAGATACATTTTCACTTTTTCAGGATAGAACATTAACATGTGATCTCAAAACAGAATTAGTTGTAAGAACTCAATCACATATGCTACAAGTATATCTAATGTATGAATTCAATAATTTGTCCTGTTTTATAGTAACGGCACAAGAACATCACCTGTATTGATCATGGATTTTTATTTTCTGTATTTTATGATGCTTTAACATCTTGGGGCCGGGTATAGAAAGATTGCCCTTCTCAGGGTTAGCTAACTCTTAGAGACAGCAAACAATTCATCCTGGAGTGCTTTTCAAAACCAACCAAGCCAGAGTCTATAGCTTCCTCTATCTCCTTTAATGGACTGCCACATGCTGAGCGAGCCATTATCCCCTGCCCAAATCAGTCCAAGATAGGTGCCAGACAACTAGAGACATCCACTACACCCAAATTCACTGAAATTATTCAAACTAGCTCATTCTAAGCCTGCTTATCCTGTGTTGCTATGCCCTTCCTATGGAAACCACAATAAAGGCTATTACTTCCTGGCCAACCCTGGTGTGGCCCTGTGTAGAGTACCATATTTCATGTTTCTAGGGATCTGAAAGTATAAACTTCTTCCTTCATGACAGTCATTTATATATATATGTGTGTGTGTGTGTGTATATATGTATATATACACATATATATATGCATATACATATATATATATATATATATATATATATATATATGTCTTACCATATCAGATTAATACAAGTCCTACGTACAATTTAAAACTTTGGCAATTTTATTAACTATTCATCAAAATAACTTCTAGCCAAGACCAGTTTGGCTCAGTGGATAGAGCGTTGGCCTTCGGACTGAAAGGTCCCAGGTTCGATTCCGGTTGGGGGCATGTACCTTGCTTGCAGGCGTGCAGGAGGCGGCTGATTGATGTCTCTCTCTCATCGACGTTTCTGACTTTTTGTCCCTCTCCCTTTCTCTCTGTAAAAAAAATAAAAATAAAAATAAAATATATTTTAAAAAAATAGCTCCTATTAGTAAGTATATTATTAAGCTAATATTTTATTAACTACTTGGATCCCTGTGCGTGGCCTGTGGGGATTGGGCAGAAATAGGCCGTCCAAACTCCCCCAGCGAATGTAGTAGTGGGTGAAGTGGCAGGAGGCCTGGGAGGAGCCGGAGCCCAGGCCGGGTACCACTCCACTCCCGCTCATCCCAGCCTCACTGTGCCTGCCACCCTGTAGGCTCACTGCAGCTCTGCTACAGTCTCCGTGCCCATCCTAGGTTGATACCAGTATGCCCATGACCATGAATTGGCTGTGGGCTTGCACCCAGTCAGTCCTGATTCCAGTCCTGGTCCGGATGGGGGAGGAGCACACGGGGGATAGCTCCAAAGGAGAGGTTCACACCACAGCTGCACTTGCCAGGTGTAAGCCAGTGTCTGGTGTCGTCAATCAGCTGAGCAGTGCTCCAGCTATGGGAGCTCACTGACTACCAGGGTGCAGCTCCTTTGTTGAGCATCTGCCCCCTGGTGGTCAGTACACATAGCAACTAATGCAACCCTCAATGGTTTAACAGTCACTTAGGCTTTTATATAGAGAGAGATTTGGCAAAATAGCTTTTCTTAGTAAATGTATTATTAATCTAATGTTTGTTTTTATAATATTCAGAGGTTTCCTTGAGATACTTTTTTTTTTAAGCAAGACTTCAAGAAAGAGGAAAATTCAATTCCATTGAGACTGGTTAAGAATGAATCACTTCCATATTTTTTTAGGAAAACTCCAGTAATAAAATCTATAAAGTTGGACTTGTGGTTTACAGAAGTCTCTATAATCTGTTTTTGATATGGGTATAACACTGTGAGTCATCAAAGGAAAAGGAATTTTCCCTCTGTGGATTAGGAATGATTTCAGAAACCTTTATAAAACTCAAAGGAGAAAGGCACTGACTGCTTTGAACAACTTGCCTAATTCATTTAGGTCTGGTGATTTAATCTTGTCATTTATTTACAGAACGAGCTATTCACAAGCAAATGGCCCCCGCATGTGACTGGCTGATGTTTCCTTGCCTGGAGAAAATTAATCTGGTAACAAGTTATACCTTTTTTTTTCTGATATTTAAATTAGAATAGACTTGATGGCCTGTTGGTGAACAAAGTAGATGATGGATGCTGGCTGTGTGACTGCAAGATTTTACACATCAGAGCCACAATAATGTAATTTTTAGTAATTCATATTATGAAATAAAAACATCATTGTCCATAAGCAATTATTTATCCTCCGTTTAGAAGAGGAACTTTAAACATATTCTGAACATAAAAACAACTAGGAATAGAGCCAGTGTTCACTACTTTAAGCAATGACCTCATTGCTTAATGACCTCAAATTCTAATTTGAATAAAATCATGTGTAGTGCTTGTTTAAAATGCATATTTTTGGGTATTGTTCTCCAGTGATTCTGAAGAGAGGCTCAAGAATCTGCAGATTTATTAAACAGTTTGCATCCTGACACAGGTGTTCCAAGAATCACAATTTAATAAACACAGAGAAACCAGTGGCCTACTTTCCCTGTTTCTAAAGACTCATTGTTGAGCCATGTATGCAATCAGCTGTCAGGTTGGGTCCTAAAGTATATTCTAGTAGCAGTTTCTGTCTAAACATTGATAGTATAAATTTTATATAAATTATATATGTGTATATCAACATACCTAGGTAGATATATAAAGATATACTTATTTTTTATTATGATTTCACCCTTTTCAGGTCCAGAAATAAGTGGGTAAAAATTTCAGATCAGTTATTAACTTTAACTTGCCCTATCTTAGTTAAGGCAATTTAAACACTTTGAATCTCAGTTTCCTCTTCTTGAAAATGGGATTACAATGCACCTTCACAGAATTATGGTGAGCATTGAAGGGTCAATGGTATATAATGCATTTAGCCTAATACCTAGCGAAGAGTAAGGGTTAAGTAAATAGTAGGTCTTGTTATTAAAAGATAGGGTAGAAGCACTACGACCCATCGATGACTTCCTTTGTAAGAATATTGCTATATTGTTTCCAGAGCTCTTTCACATACATCATTTCATTATATCCTCACAATGTGCATATGAAATAGCAGGTACAGGATATTGTCCGGTTTACAAATGAGGTTCAACTTTGTTATTCGCTGTGAGCATTGGCTGAAACTATGGGGGATTTGGCAGGGGATGAGCCTCAAAGCAACTGAGAAGGTAGGAGTTTCTTTCACCTTTGAAACCAAGGAATTGGTGTACCCTAGAATGCTCCTGTAAACTTCAGAGCTCACAGTGAGTTTCAAATTTGGAAAATGGCAGAGCAGTACAATGGCTAAAAGCAGTAGGTTTTGGAGTAAACAAATCTGGCTTCGCCACTATAATGATTGTCAACTTGACAATGATATTTAAGTTTTTTTAAGCTTGGATTGCCTCTTTGCATAATAGTAATACCTAATATTTATTGACTCATCTATATAATATTTTTCAGAGTACAGAAGAGTCCTGCTCAGAATAGAGGTGATATATAAGAAACCACCCACCTATACATGCTACAATTACTACTAATATACAGAAGCTATTATTACGATGGTTAGCTTAAAGAGTAAAGTAATCACCGAGACCAGTTTGGCTCCGTGGATAGAGCGTCGGCTTGCGGACTGAAAAGTCCCCGGTTCGATTCCAGTTGGGGGCATGTACCTTGGTTGCAGGCACATCTCCACTGTCGGGCGTGCAGGAGGCGGCTGATCGATGTCTCTCTCTCATCGATGTTTCTGACTTTATATCTCTCTCTCTTCTTCTCTGTAAAAAATCAATAAAATATATTTTTAAAGAGTAAAGTAATATTTTTTTCTAATGTGAAGAGATAGCTAGTAGACAAATTGTCTGTCACCATTATAATCACTTACTTTATTAGGAAACAGAGTAAACATGAACAGTCTGTGTACCTAGGCCCAGATCACAAAATGACTCCATGGCAAGGTCAAAGTTCTGCTCTATCCAAG
>PVJN01037110.1:0-21111 GCA_004026805.1 Lasiurus borealis | reverse complement strand
CCACTCTTTCTGGAACCCCAATTATACGGATGTTGTTTTGTTTCATGTTATCCCAAAGTTCCCTTAGGCTCTCCTCTTGCTTTTTAACTTTTTTTTCTAGAAGGTGCTGTACTTGGGTATTTTTTCCTCCCGTGTCTTCTAGCTCACTGATGCGGTCCTCTGCTTCTTCTAGTCTACTTTTGATGCTTTCTATTGAGTTCTTTATGTCATTGTTCATTTCCTCTTGTTTATTCTGCACCTCATCTAGTTTCTTCTGCGTTTCTTCTTGCTGCTTCTTCACTTCCTCTAGGGTCTTCTTCACTTCCTCTAAGCTCTTCTTCCCTTCCTCTTGGGTCTTCTTCCTCTAGGCTCTTACCCATATTGTCGTATTTGTCTTCCAATCTTTTAAGCCAGCTTATGATCGCTTCTCTGAACTCTTTCTCTGGCTGGCTTGTTTCTGCTTCTATTTCGTTTACTTCCTTTTCTGGTGAAACCTGCCTTTCTGTCTTATGTGGGCTGTTTCTTTTTCTGCCCATGGTCTTTCTTCTCCGGGTGTCTGGCTATGTAGTTATCTCTTCTACGTTGATCGAGAAGCACAAACTACAAAACGACCAGGTACAGCACGCAAGGCGCTGAGTAGAAATGTATTTAGGATGTTAATAATCATAAATAAGGTGACCACCAATGAAGGATAAATTAGGGTAAATAGAGAAAGAAGAAGAGGAAAATGAGGAAAAAAGAAAAGAAAGAAATGCCAAATCAAATTGGGAGAGCGAGAGAAAAAAGAAAAAAAAAAGATAAATAAATGAACAAAAAATATAATACAAGAAAATAAGAAAATAAAAATGAGAAGGAAAGAGGAAGAAAAAAAGTCAGAGAGAAAATAAACCGTATAAGAGAGAAAGGGGGAACAAAATATAGATGTCAAGAGACAACTCCAATAGTCGTCACCAATCCCAATAAAGGCCAGCAACCAGTACCTAGAGCTTAATGTAAACTGCAATTAGCAACTGGTATCAAGGGAGGTGAGGGAAAAGAGAGGTAGAAAACAAAGCAAGCAAAAAGCAAAATAAAGCAAGTAGAATAAACTAAAAGAATCTCACAAGAAATTTCAAAAAATCGATATAATCACTTTTTAGGCAAACAGCAATAAAAAGACTTAGAGAAAAAAACAACTTTTTGGCTAATGAAGGCAAGAAGAAAGAGGTTTGTGTGGATTTGTTGTAGGGGTTTTGAAATTAGATATATAAATGGGGTGAAATTTTAACTAGGTAAAGACAAAGAATAGGGAGAATCTAAAGTTGGAAAAGGGAATGAGAACTAAGACAACAAAATGGGGAAAATTAGGAGGAAGGTGTTGGCATAAAGGTAGAGTTGAGTTGGAGAAATATTATGCTAAAGGAAAGATGAAAATAGAATGTAGAACTTTAATCCCGAAATAAAATAAATAGAAAACAAAATGACACTTTTTTTTCCAAAAAGTAAAATACTAATATTAAATAATAATACTAGTTTAAAACAGAAATGCAATAGTTAAAAAGGAAAAATCAATTGATGCGGAAAAAAAAATGGTCCTTTAATTAAAATATGTGAAAATGAAAAATAAAATAAAATAAAGAAAAGAAAGAAAAAACAGAAAAAAAAGAAAAGGAAAAAAAAGAAAAAAAAATTAGGATGCTCCTTTACTTCCACTATTATTCTGTGTGTCATCCACTGGGTGGCAGTGTTTCAGAATTGATCTCTGAGACAAAGCAGGGGATCATTCCAGGCTGTGATCAGATCCTGCTACTCTCTGGTTCTCAAAGCCAGTTTGTGGGGGCTTTGCAGCCGGGACACTGTAATAACTCCCAGGCTGTCCTTTTGCCTCAGAAAAAAAAAAAAGGAGTCGTTTTCCAGAGTTCTCCTCCTTCAACAGCTCAGAGGGCTTGCCTCTACACTTAGGGATCACGCCCTACCCACCTCTGGGAGCTTCTCCAGTGGCAGCTTTCCCGCAGCCAGGCTCCCAAGGCGTACTCGTCTCTGTTGTGTGGGGATAGGAGACCTCACCCCGACCTGGGAGAAATCTGACCCTTCCTAGCGCTGCGTGGATCTCCGAATCAGCCGCCCGCGCGTCCCCGCTGCCTGGAAAGCCGTGCTCTCTGTCCCCGGCTGCTAGGTGGGTGCCTCCTTGAGCCGCAGCTTCCAGACCTCCCTTTTATCCCAGGCACAATCTGACCTTACCCTGTGCTCCATGGATCTCTGAGTCCGCTGCGTGTCCGTGCCGGTTGGAGAGCAGAGTTCTGGGTCCCCGGGTCCCCAGCTGCTTGATGTGTGCGCAGCTGCAGGCTTCAGATGGCTGCAGACATCTACCTCCCTCTGAAGATGGCGAGGTCTCCACGTTCGTGCTGGGAGGCTCGGGCGGGCAAAAACCCCTTGGCAGTGGGGCTGCCCGGCTTGGAGAGCCCCGTCCAGCAGTTCCCCGCCTTCTCCTGGAGGATAACTGACTCTTAACTTGCCACCAAACACTCCCAGTGTGACTCTCAGCCGCTCTCTCTCCTTCTGCCCAGCGACAAAGCTCCAGACGCGTCTGTTTACTCCCCCGCCATTTTCTCCTCCCCTGGAGATTAAACCTTTATCAGTGATAACATTTGCAAGTATGTTCTCCCATATAGTGGGCTTTCTTGTTGTTTTGTTGATGGTTTCTTTTGCTGTGCAAAAGCTTTTCATTTTGATGTAGTCCCATTTTTTTATTTTCTCTTTAGCTTCCATTGCTCTAGGATTGGAATTGGTGAGGAAATTGCTTTGGCATATATCTGAGATTTCTCTGCCTGTGTATTTCTCTAGTATTTTTATGGTTTCCCATCTTACACTTAAGTCCTTTATCAATTTTGAATTCATTTTTGTGTATGGTGCAAGTTGATGATCTAGTTTCATTTTTTTGCTTGTATCTGTCCAATTTTCCTAACACCACTTATTGAAGAGGCTGTCTTGACTCCATTGTATGTCCATTCCTCCTTTTTCAAATATTAATTGAACATACTGGTTTGGGTCGACTTCTGGGTTCTCTATTTTACTCTATTTATCTATATGTCTGTTCTTGTGCCAGTACCAGGCTGTTTTGAGGACAGTGGCTTTGTAATACAGCTTAAAAAATCTGGTATTGAGATTCCACTATTTAGTTCTTCTTTCTTAGGATTTCTGTGGCTATTCAGGGTCTTTTTGTATTCCAGATGAATTTTTGGAAAGTTCTTTATAGGTCTGTGAAGTATGCCATTGGTATTTTAATGGGTAGTGCATTGAATCTATAGATTGCTTTGGGTATTATGGACATTTTGATGATGTTGATTCTATCAATCCATGAACATGATATGTTCTTCCATCTGTTTATGTCTTCCTCTATCTGTTTTTCCAGAGTGCTATAGTTTTCTGCATATAGGTGTGTTACCTCATTAGTTAAATCTATTCTTAGGTATCTTCTTTTTTTTGGTGCAATGGTAAATGTGATTCCTTTTTTAGTCTCTCTTTCAGTATGTTCACTTGGTGTATAGAAATGACATAGAACGTGTACACATAAGGGACTGTTTGTCATTGAAACTGGGATTCAGAATTATTGGACATTGATATTGGGACTCAAACATTTTTTGTACTTATAGGTTTATTTCTAACCTGCAGATGCAAGATGTTTTTAAAGAAAAGAATCAGGGGAAACAAACAAACAAACAATAGATACATAGGGAAAGAAGCAGACTGTCATATAGCATGACAGACTATAATACTACAGCGGGAAGGCAGGGGAAGTTGGGGGTGGGGGACTGTAAAGGATCAACCAAAGGACTTGTATGCATGTATATAAGCAAAACCAAGGAATACAAGACACTGGGATTGGTGGGGCAGGGAAAGTGACGGCATGTACTGGTGTGTAGGAAGTCCCAGGAGAGGTCAATAGGGGGAAAAAAAAGGAGACATATGTAATACTATTTGTAATATTTTAAACAATAAAATAAAGAGGAGAGAAACCAAGTTGGCAGCCGAAGTGAACAATTAAACTGCTGCCTTGCACAACAATTTCAAAACTACAACTAAAAGACAGAATGGAAATCATACAGAACCACAGGAAAGGTGGCTGAGTGGAACTTCTACAGCTAGAAGGAAAGAAAAGGGTTCATGGAGACTCAGAAGAGCTGCAAAAAGCTGAGGTACTGAAACACGCGTGCTGAGAGGACGGATGGTGGAGTGCCTGGTTGGTTTCCTCTAGTGGGAGGGAGACTGAAACTCCTCACTGCACTGAACCCCAGATCTGACTGCACTGAACCCCAGTTCCAGGTGAGACTCATATGGGGGGAGTCTGGACTGTCGTGAAAAGGGGGAATGGACAGAAACTGGGAACCGTGAAAAAGGCAAAGGTCTAGAGGTGTTTGAGGCCACACACAGAGAGTTGACTGCTGATTGTGCCACTGGCTTTCTCTAGCGGAATGGAGACACAACCTCCCAACTGTGCTCAAATCCACTTCCAACTGCACTGAATCCCAATTTCGGGTGAGACCCTGGGGACTCAGACTCATAGGGGTCCCCAGAATGCATGGAAACTCAGAGGAGCCAAAAAGGCAGAGGTCTGGAGGCACATATGCACACAGAGGGGGCTGTAGCGATTAGTGACAGACACTAAGACCAAGGGGCTGACAGGAAGCCAAGGCTGTCTCTGCTCAGCTCTGATACTCCGCCTCACCCAAGCTAAATGGAAAGACTTTTGCAATTTTTCAAGTCATGTATCATAAAGCTGACTCCAGCACAGAAACGCTCCTGGCATAGACATCCTCACAACCAATTGGATTGGAGGTCAATTCCCCTCAGCGATATCAACAACAATCAATTCTTAAATATAACAAGGCTGTAAAAACAGTCCACAAAGGGATTAACCAAGAGAGTCCACCTCAGGTAACTGGGGAGGCAGAGCGACTGGGCCATATAGGACATCTAGCACATAAAGCTACTCTACCAACTCAAGGAATCAGCAAAAATACGGAGACAAAGGAACAGATCACAAATGAAAGAAACGTAGGAAAACAGATGACTGGATATAGATCAAAACCTCAGTTACAAGGTTTTTCAAGAATTTCCTAGAAAAGATGGTTAAATTTAGTGAGACCCAAAAGGAAACGAAAAAGCACTTATGAGAGATGAAAAAGGAACAACTAGAAATTAAACATACAATGAAATAAAAAATATTATACAGAGGCATAATAGCAGACTAGAGGAACTCAAGAAAGAAGCAGAAAACACTTATCTGGAAAAGCAAAAAGAAAACCGAATCCCAAAGTGTGAAGATAGTGTAAGGAGCCTCTGGGACAACTTCAAGTGTACGAACATCAGAATTATGGGGGTGCCAGAAAAAGAGAGATCAAGAAACTGAAAACCTATTTTAAGAAATAATGACTAAAAACTTCACCACCTGGTGAAAGAAATAGATTTATAAGTCCAGGAAGTGCACAGAACCCCACACAAAAGGAATTCAAAGAGGACCACACCAAGACAAATCATAATTAAAATGCCAAGAGCAAAAGACAGAGAATATTAAATGCAGCAAGAGAAAAACAATTAACTACAAGGGAGCACCCATACGGTTGTCAGCTGATTTCTCAACAGAAACTATGCAAGCTAGATGGGAGTGGCAAAAAATATTCAAGGTGATGAAGAGCAAGAACTTATAACCAAGATTCCTCTACCCAGCAAAGCTATCATTCAGAATTGAAGGTCAGAGAAAGAGCTTCACAGATAAGAAAAAACTAAAAGAGTTCATCAACACCAAGCCAGTACTATATGAAATGCTGAAAGGTATTCTTTAAGAAGAGGAAGAAGAAGAAAAAGGTAAAGATAAAAATTATGAACAACAAATACATATCTATCAAGTGAATCTAAAAATCAAGGGAATTAAAAATCTGATTAACAGAAACTGGTGGATATAATAGAATCAGGGGCATAGAAAGGGAGTAGACTGACAATTCTCAGGGGGAAAAGGGTGACGGGGGTCCAGGGAGAGGCTGGAAAGAAATCATACTCCTGTGGATGAGGATAATGTGGGGGACGTAAGGGCAGAGCGAGGGGTGGAAGCCAGGTGGAGGGGAGCTATGGGAGAAAAAGAAGAGGAACAATTGTAATAATTGGAACAATAAAGATTTATTTTAAAAAATAGCTAAAAATCAGCCAAAACAAAAAATTCCGTAGATTTCTTTGCATTAATTTTATATCCTGCTCCATTGCCAAATTCATTTATTATGTCTATTAGTTTTTTGATGGAGTCTTTAGTAGTTTTTATATACAAAATCTTGTCATCTGCAAATAAGGACAGCTTTACTTCTTTTTCCGTTTGAATGCCTTTTATGTCTTCTTGTCTAATTGCAATGGCTAATACTTACAGTACTATGTTGAACAGGACTGGTGAGAGTGGGCATCCCTGTCTTGTTTCTGTTCTTATGCGAAATGGTTTTAGTTTTTGCCCATTGAGTATGATGTTAGCTGTGGATTTATTATATATGGCTTTTATGATGTTGAGGTATGATCCTTCTATTCCCACCTTGCTGAGAAAGAGCTTTGGATTTTGTTAAATGCTTTTTCTGCATCAATTGATATGACTGATTTCTATCTCTCAATTTGTTTGTGTGATGTATCATGTTTATTGATTTGCAGATATTATACCATCCTTGCATTCCTGTGATAAATCCTACTTGGTCATGGTGTATGATCTTTCTGATGTACTACTACTGTATCCTATTTGCTAGAAATTTGATGAGGATTTTGGCTCCTATATTCATGAGGAATATTAGTCTGTAATTCTCTTTCATTGTGTTGTCTTAATCTGGTTTTGGGATTAGAGTGGTGCTGGCTTCATAGAAGGTGTTTGGAAGTGTTCCTTCGTCTGGAATTTTTTGGAATAGTCTGAGGAGGATAGGTTTTAACTCTTCCTTGAATGTTTGGTAAATCTCTCCTGTGTAGACATCTGGCCCCAGGCTTTTGTTTGCTGGAAGCTTTTTGATGACTGCTTTAATTTCTTCCATAAATATTGTCCTATTGAGATGTTTAGATTCTTCCTGATAGAGTTTTGGATGGTTGTATTTTTCTAGAAATATATCCATTTCTTCCAGCTTGTCCAGTTTGTTGGAATAGAGTTGTTCATAGTATTTTTTAACAATCCTTCATATTTTTGGGGTCTGTTATTTCATCTCTTTCATTTCTGACTTTTCTGATTTCTCTTTGCTTGTTGGTTTGCCTGACTAGAGGTTCATCCATGCTGTTAATCCTTTTGAAAAACCAACTCTTGGTTTTGTTGATCTTTTGTATTGTTTCTTTGGTCTCTATGTTATTTATATCTGCTATTATCTTTATTATTTCCTTCCTTCTGTTTACACTGGGCTTTTCTTGTTGCTCTCTTTCTTTTTGAGTGGTAGGGTTAGGCAATTTATTACCATTGTTTCTTGATGTTTGTTTTTTTTTGTGGCTTTTATTTATTTATGTTTTTAATTTTAACAAATCTTTATTGTTCATTATTACAATTTTTCCTCTTTTCCCCCCATAGCTCCCCTCCACCTGGCTCCCACCCCACCCTCTGCCCTTACTTCCCATACATTGTCCTCATCCATAGGTATATAATTTTGTTCAGTCTCTCCCTGCACCACCCCCTCACCTCTTTCCCCCTGAGAATTATCAGTCCACTCCCTTTCTATGCCCCTGATTCTATTATATTCACCAGTTTATTCTGTACATCAGATTTTTAACTCACTTGATTTTCAGATTCACTTGTTGATAGATATCTATGTATTATTCATAATTTTTACTTTTACCGTTTTCTTCTTCCTCTTCTTAAATAATACCTTTCAGCATTTCTTATAATACTGGTTTGGAGTTGATGAACTCCTTTAGTTTTTTCTTATCTGTGAAGCTTTTTATCTGCCCATCAATTCTGAATGATAGCTTTGCTGGGTAGAGGAATCTTCATTGTAGGTTCTTGCTCTTCATCACGTTGAATATTTTTTGCCACTCCCATCATGCCTGCATAATTTCTGTAGAGCAATCAGCTGACAGTCGAATGGGTGCTCCCTTTTAGGTAATGAACTGTTTTTCTCTTGCTGCTTTTAATATTCTCTCTTTGTCTTTTGCTCTTGGCATTTTAATTATGATGTGTCTTGATGTGGTCTTCTTTGGATTCCTTTTGTGTGAGCTTCTGTGTGCTTCCTGGACTTGTCTGTTTCTTTCACCGGGGATGGGAGAGCGGGGGGTGAGGGGTGGAAGTTTTCAACCATTATTTCTTAAAATAGGTTTTCAGTATCTTGTTCTCTCTCTTCTTCTGGCACTCCCATAATTCTGATGTTGGTATGCTTAAAGTTGTCCCAGAGGCTTCTTACAATATCTTCACATTTTGGGATTCTTTTTTCAGTGGAGTATTTTTTGCTTCTTTGTATTTCAAATCTTTGACTTGATTCTTGCCATCCTCTAGTCTGCTGATAGTTTTCTGTATAATATTTTTTATTTCAGTCAGTGTATGTTTAATTTTTAGTTTTTTTTTTCTCCTCTTGGGTCTCACTAAATTTATCCATCTTTCCTAGGAAATTCTTAAAAAACCTTATAACTGTTGTTTTGAAGTCTATATCCAGTTGTTTCTTTTCCTCTATTTCTTTTGTTTGTGATCTCTTCTTTAGTCTCCACAGATTTTGCTGCTTCCCTGAGTTGGTAGAGTAGCTTTGTGTGCTAGCTGTTCTATGTTGCCCAGTAGCTCTGCCTCCCCAGTTACCTGAGGTGGACACTCTTGGTGCAGCCCTTTTTGAACTGTGTGTACAGTCTTGTTGTAGTTAATTGTTAATTGTTGTTGGTATCACTTGGGGGGATTGACCTCCAAGCCACTTGGTTGTGGGGGTCAACTGTGTCTGCATATGTGCACTTGCCTCCAGACTTCTGCCTTTCACGCGTGGGTGGGGTTTCGGAACTTTGCCTTTCAGTTTCCCTGAGTTTCCGTGCGCTCTAGGGACCTATATGAGTCTGGGTCCCCAGGGTCTCGCCTGAAACTGGGGTTCAGTACAGTTGGACCTGGATTTCAATGCTGTTATGAGGTTCTGTTTCCTCCCACTAGAGCAGTGGTTCTCAACCTGTGGGTTGCGACCCCTATGTGGGTCGAATGACCCTTTCACAGGGGTCGCCTAAGAGTATTCGAAAACACCTATTTCCCATGGTCTTAGGAACCAACACACCACTCCTCAGTGTAGCAAAATGTAGCAATGTAGTTTACTGTTGTCATATTAAGACTGTTACCCATGCTTCACCACAATTCAAGACAAAATTTTATTTATTTGTAATTAGAAATAAATATGTTTTTGTGATTAATCACTATGCTTTAATTATGTTCAATTTGTAACAACGAAAATACATCCTGCATATTAGATATTTACATTACAGTTCATAACAGTATCAAAATTACAGCTATGAAGTAGCAGTGAAAATAATTTTATGGTTGGGGGTCACCACAACATGAGGAGCTGTCTTAAAGGGTCGCGGCATTAGTAAGGTTGAGAACCACTGCACTAGAGTAAGCCAGACACAATTAGCAGTCAGCACTCTGTGTGTGCACTTCCACGTGCACTTTTGCATGCAGTTTCACAATCGCCCAGATTTCTGTCTTTTTGTGGCTCCCCTAAGTTTCCGTGCGCTCCTTCCTTTTCACCACAGTCCAGACTCCCCTTATGAGTCTTTTCTGGAGCTGGGGTTCAGTACAGTTGGGATTTTCTGTCTCCCTCCTGCTAGAGGACACCAGCCACACACTCTGACGCCTGCTCTCTCCACGCATGCATCTCCGTACTTCAGTATTTTACAGCTCTCTGAGTCTTTGTGAGTCCCTCTCTTTGCTTCTAGTTGTAGAATTTTCACTCAGCTAGCTATCCTGTGGTTCTGGATGGTGTCTGTTCTGTCTTTTAGTTGTAGTTTTGAAATTGTTGTGCGAGGCAGCAGCTTATGTATTCACCTATGCCACCATCTTGGTTTCTGAAACTTTGACATTCTGTTTCTTGTTTTTTTGCAGTACACTTGTAGAGCTATGAACTTCTCTCTCAAGACTGCTTTCGCTGTGTCCCATAGATTTTGGATTGTTGTGTTTTCATTGTCATTTGTTGCCATGATGCTTTTTATGTCTTCCTTGATCTCTCTGGTAACCCAGTCATTCTTTAATAGCATGATGTTTAGTCTGCATGTGTTTGATTTTTTTGGATTGTTTTTATAGTAGTTGATTTCCAGTTTTATATCGCTGTGATCTGAGAAAATGCTTGATATGGTTTCTCTCTTCTTGAATATGAGGAGACTTTGCCTGTGACCCAATATATGGTCTATCTTTGAAAATGACTAAGTGAACTTGAAAAGAATGTATATTCTGTGGCTTTGGGGTAAAATTTTCTGAAAGTCAATTAACTCCATCTGGTCTATTGAGTCATTTAGGAATGATGTTTCTTTGCTGACTTTTTGTTTAGAGGATTTATCCAATGGTGATAGTGGAGAATTCAAGTCTCCTACTCTGATTGTATTACTGTTAATCTCTCCCTTGATATCTTCCAGGAGTTTTTTTTAATGTATTTGTGTGATTTTTTATTGGGTGCAAATATGTTTATCAGAGTTATTTATTTTTGTTGGATTGCTCCATTTAGCATTATAAAGTGGCCTTCCTTATCTCTTGTTATGTCCTTCACTTTGAGATCTAATTTGTCAGATATATGTATTGCTACCTGATCTTTTTTTCATTTCCATTTGTCTGAAAAACAGTTTCCCATTCCTTTATCCTCATTCTGTGTGTTTTTTTTTTTTCTTCTCTGAGGTGGGTTTCTTGTAGATAGCAGATATATGGGTCATGTTTTCTTATCCAATCCTTTACCCTATTTCTTTTGATTGGGGCATTTAATCCATTTACATTTAGAGTTATTATTGATAGGTACTTGTTTGTCACCATTTTTATTCTTTACCCCTGTATTCCTTCTTCACTTTCTATTTCTTCTTCTTCTTCTTTTTAATAGAAGATTCTTTTAACATTTCTTGCATTGCTGGTTTAGTGGTAATAAATTCCCTTAGTTCTTATTTGTCTGTGAAGCTTATGATTTTACCTTCAATTTTTTTGAAAACTTTGCTGGGTACAGTATTCTTGGATTCAGACCTTTCCTTTGCATGCCTTTGTATATTTCATTCCATTCCTTTCTGGCCTGATGAGTTTCTGTTGAGAAATCAGTTGCTACTCTGATGAGGGTTCCTTTGTAGGTAACTTTCTGTCTCTCTCTGGCCACTTTTAAGATTCTTACTTTGTCTTGGTGTTTCCCAATTTAATTATAATGTGCTTTGGTGTCAGATTTTTGGAGTTCATTTTGCTTGGGACCCTATGAGCTTCTTGGATAAGAAAACCACTGATCAACTGGATAAGGAAAAACAACTTATCAACTGAATTCCATTTGTTTTTATATTGTAAAGTAAATTATATTAAAAAGTATAGAATATTTGCTTGCTCACTCTATCACTTTTCTGTCATTATTTCTTTAAGCAGGTTTTCTATTCCTTGCTCAATTTCCTCTCCTTCCAGGACCCCTATTATGTGGATGTTATTTTGTTTCATGTTGTCTCAAAGTTCCCTTAGGCTCTCCTCCTTGTTTTTAATTTTTTTTTTCTAGAAGTTTCTCTCCTGGAGTTTTTTTTCCTACCTAGTCTTCCAGATCACTGATGCAGTCCTCTGCTTCTTTTGTCTACTCTTGATGTTTTCTATTGAGTCCTTTACAGCAGCAATGTCATTTTTCATTTCTTTTTGATTCTTCATTTCCTCTTGGTTCTTTCACATATTGTCGAATTTGTCTTTCATTCTTTTCATCCACCTTATGACGATTTCTCTGAATTCTTTATTTGACAGATTGCTTGCCTCTATTTTGTTTGCTTTCTTTTCTGGTGATGCCTGCTTTTCTTTCATATGTGGGCTGTTTCTTTGTCTCCCCATGTTCTCTCTTCTCCACATGTCTGGTTATGTAGTTCTCTTTCTCCTTATCCCAGGGGAAATTTGACCTTTCTGAGGTGGAGTGTAGAGCTCCTCTGAATCCACATGCTTGTGCCATTTGGAAACTGGTGTTCTAGATTTTGCAGCTGTTCAGTGGGTACTGTAGTTATACATTCCCTCGTCTTTTCAGCTTCCAATAACATCCATCTTTTCTTCAAGATGGTGCGGTCTCCATGTCTGAGCTGGTCGTTTCAGGAAGGAACCCAGCATCAGTGGGGGCTGCTCTGTAGGGGTGCCCCATCCGACAGTCTTCCACAGTCTCCTTGTGTATAATTGTCCCTCAACTCACCAACCAACACTCTCCGTGTGACCACACACTCTCCCTTTGTTTTGTTTTTTTCATTCACACACTATCTTATAGTCTGCTTTCCCATCAGTAGCCATCTTCTTGAGTTCTCATCTTTCCTTTTTAAAAAAATTTATCTTCATTGTTGAAATTGTTTCAGTTGTCCTTTTTTATCGACATGGATTCCTTCTAACTCACTCCCGCCACCACCCCACCCCAGGACTTCACCACACTATTGTCTGTATCCATGGGTTATGCATGTATATATATAATTTATTTGGTTAGTCTATTTCTACCCATCTACCCTGCCTTTTCTCATATTCAAAAGTATTTTCTATGCTGCTATGTCTCTTTATCAATTTTATTAATAAATTTATTTAGTTCTTTCATCTTTTCTTATGGCCAAATAGTATATCATTGTATATACACTGAGTTACCAGATTATTATGATCTATGAAGGCATAATAATCTGGCCTGTCTCTCTCTCTCTCTCTCTCTCTCTCTCTCTCATATGTATACACACACACACACACACACACACACACACACACACACACATTGGTACCTCGAGATATGAATCCCCTAACATATGAGATTTTTGAGATACAAGCCGTCAAGCGAGCGAATTTTGCTTTGAAATACGAGCAACAATTGAGATCGGCCGGCTGCACACGCCCCACCAGTTTACCGTGACTCGAGCATCTCATTGTGTGTGTGATTGGCATGCCTGCCTGCTAGTGTAACTCCTGGTCAAGGGGACAATGTGCATATTAGTATTTTATTATATAGAACATGCACTGAGTGGCCACTCAGTGTATATATTACATGTTCTCTATCCAGTCTATAAAAGGACATTAAGGTTATGACTACTGTGAAAATGCTATAGTGAACAAAGAGCTGTATATGTGTTTGTGAATACATCTCTTTAAATTTTTGGGCTAGATACCCAGAAGAGGGTTATCTGGGTCATATGGTTACTTTATTCTTAATATTTTTAAGATCCTCCATACTATTTTTAGGTTCTTTTGTTTTTTTATTTACTTAAATAGATCAGTAAAATACTAAGTCAATTGAACAAAGATAATGTGATTAAAATTTTTTTATATTTGTCTCAGTTTTGATAAAATAAGAATCAGTTTTGTATCTATGCTATTTCTGTTTAACTGAAGTCATTTAAGTCATTTTAATTTGTTGCTATTTATTATTTTGTTCTTTCAGGTTATTTCACAGTTGAGGATCTTGGGCAGAGCAGTAACAGCTGGTTGCAAATTTGATAGAGAAATCTGGTCTAATGAACTTTCTCCTGTCCTCAATCTCTGGAAGAAACTAAACCAGGTTAGTAGTGGAATATCCTTCTAATTTTCTCCCTCTCTCTCTCTCTCTCTTTTTTTTTACCTACAAATTGTCAGTGTTGGTAAAATTTGACATTGATCTGTCCTTAATATATATAATATCCTGGAACTAGATGGGGGAAATAATAGTAGTAGATGTCAATCAGCCAAGGAAGCAGTATCAGCAGGGTAATTTGTCTTTTTTCTGGTCATGTGCTATGTCATCTTCTATACCTACTGTCTTTTTGGTCACACCTTGTCTTCTCTCTCCTCTTTCTTTAAAGTCACTGACTAATATTAAAGATGAAGTGTTTCAATGGAGTCAAAGTGCTAAGGAAAAACAACTTATCATTTTTTAGATACCCAGGTGTTTTTTGCTTCTTTGTATTTCAAATCTTTACTTGATTCTTGGGATCCTTTAGTCTGCTGTTGGATCTCTGTATATTACTCTTTATTTCAGTCAGTGTCTGCTTAATTTCTAATTGGTCCTTTTAATTTGTCCTACAATATAAAAACAAATGGAACTGAATTCCATTTGTTTATTTATTGTAGAGTAAATTATGTTAAAATTATAGAGTATTTGCTCGCTCACTAGGCAAAGCCTTAGGGTATTATAATTGCTAATACTATTAATAAGGATTTATTCTCTGGGATTAAACAATATAATATTATAAATTGAATGTTTAGTAATGTTATACAAATGTCTATCATGATAATGAAGTCATGATCCTGATTTCCATTCTTCATATCAATTTGTATTAAAGTTATTATTCTTTACCCTCTCTTTTTTAAACTAACCTTTGCTTATCTTTAAATTAATAACCACATTTACACAAATGTTCATTCCTCTCCTTGAGCAATTCTCTTATCTTGATATTTGGATAACATTCCCCTTTTTAATTTTCTGGTGATTTTCCATGGAATTCTTAAAATGCATTTATATGTACAAGCATATATATTCATATATATTTTTATTGTATTATACAATTGAGTAATTTATTCTGATAATATTGTAAATTTTTCCATTTTCATTTTGAGAATAAGATAGAAATAGAATGATTTGAATAATTGACTGAGTCTGTCACTTACTAAATAGAAAAACCTAATGTATAAGTAATCATAATTATTATAGAGATCTCATCTGATATTTTAGAGTCATAGTCCAGGTATCTGTTAGAGCCTTTCTTTGTTTTTTTTTGTTTTTTTAATATATTTTATTGATTTTTTTTTTTTTTTTACAGAGCAGAAAGGAAAGGGATAAAGAGTTAGAAACATTGATGAGAGAGAAACATAAATCAGCTGCCTCCTGCACACCCCTAATGCGAATGTCCCCACAACCAAAGTACATGCCTTTCACTGGAATTGAACCTGGGGCCCTTGAGTCCGAAGGCCTTCCTTCTATCTACTGAACTAAACAGGTTAGGGCTTATCTCTCACATCGACCACATAACCTTTATTTGTTACGTTTTGGTCAGAAGCATAATTGAGATGTAAATATAAAGTAGAGTAAGATGAAAGGCACCTATTTTATATAAAATCAGTGAGTTTTTTATTGCTGTGTTGCCTCATTCAAGGTTAATTTTTTTGTGTGGGTGTGTTTTATTTTTTACTTTTTAAAGTAAATCTTTGTTGTGTAGATTATTACAGTTGTTCCTCTTTTTTTCATCCATAGCTCCACTCTACCTGGTTCCCATCTAATGTTCTCATCCATAGGTGTATGATTTTTGTCCAGTCTCTTCTTGCATCCCCATACTTCCTTCCCCCAAGAATTATCAGTCCACTCCCTTTCTATGCCCCTGATTCTATTATATTCACCAGTTTATTCTATTCATCAGATTTTTTATTAATTTGATTTTTAGTTTCACTTGTTGATAGACATGTATTTGTTGTTACTTAATTGATCATAATTTTTATCTTTACCTTTTTCTTCTTCTTCCTCTTCTTAAAGAATACCCTTTAGCATTTCACGTAATACTGGTTTGGCTGTGATGAACTCCTTTAGCTTTTATTTTTTTTATTATTTTATTTTATTTTTTATGTGAAGCTCTTTATCTGACCTTCAATTTTAAATTAGAGCTTTGCTGGATAGAGTAATCTTGATTGTAGGTTCTTGCTGTTCATCACTTTGAATATTTCTTGCCACTCTCTTCTGGCCTGCATAGTTTCTGTTGAAAAATCAGCAGACATCATATGGGTCCTGCCTTGTAGGTAACTAACTGTTTTTCTCTTGTTGCTTTTATATTCTCTCTTTGTCTTTTGCCCTTGACCTTTTAATTATATGTGTCTTAGTGTAGTCCTCTTTGGATTCCTTTTGTTTGGGGTTCTCTGTGTTTCCTGGATTTGTAATCCTATTTCTTTCACCAGCTGGGGGAAGTTTTCTGTCATTATTTCTTCAAATAGCTTTTCAATATCTTGCTCTCTCTCTTCTTCTGGCATCTCCATAATTCAGATGTTGGTATGCTTGAAGTTGTCCTAGAGGCTTCTTGCACTATCTTCATATTTTTGGATTCTTTTTGCTTTTACAATTGGGTGTTTTTGCTTCTTTGTATTTCAAATCTTTACTTGATTCTTGGGATCCTTTAGTCTGCTGTAGGATCTCTGTATATTATTCTTTATTTCAGTCAATGTATGCTTAATTTCTAATTGGTCCTTTTTCATATTCTTGAGGGTCTCACCATATTTCTTGGAGGTTTCTAGAATATTCTTTAGTAACCTTATAACTGTGGTATTGAACTTTATATCCAGTATTTTGCTTTCCTCCATTCCTTTCATTTGTGATCTGTGTCTTTGGTTTGCATTTTGGCTGCTTCCCTGTGTTAATAGAATGGCTTTATGTGCTAAGTGTCCTATAGGGCCCAATCAGTCTCCCTAATTACCTATGGTGCAACACTCTTAGTGCACCCTTTTGTGGGCTGTGTGCATAGTCTTGTTGTAGTTAATCCTTGATTGTTGTTGGTATCACTGGGAGGAGTTGACTTCCAGGCCAATTGGCTGTGAGGACCAGGTGTGTCTACAATGGGAAAACTTCTGTGCTGGAGACACCCTTATAGAGCAGGACTTGCTTTGGTGGACTTTTGGTGCTCACTGAGCCTCCCCACTGAATGTGTCTCTTATGGATGTGAAGAGTTATAATCTGGATGCTCTCCTAATGACCACTGGGTACTTTGGTTCTTGGATCTCCAAGGAGATGCAAAGTCAGCCACTGCCTAAAGCCATCTAGGAGGTGCTATGGAGAGATCTGCATATTCCTCCTCTTTGTTTGGGGTTTGGAGGTACCCAGATGAGGCCCAGCTGTGAAGCAATGTAAGCTGCTGTGGAGCCTTGGGCCTTTTTTTGGCGACTCTGGGGTTCTCTGATTCAGCTGCAGTTTTTTAGATTTAGATTGCAAAAGGCCAGGCCATATATATGCAAAAGCATCTGTACACAACTTGGGTGGGATTGTAAATTGGGTGGGGCAGGCTCTCAGGGAATCACTAGGGTGGAGCCAACAACAATGGCTGCCCTTCAGCCCCGCCCTGAAGAGGTCCCCAGGTCTCTGGGTCCTGCTACAAAGTCCAGGAACAATTATCACTGTGAGCACCTCTGAGAGAAAGCCACCCTCGTATTCCAGCCTGAGTCTGGTTCCCCAGAATCTCGCCGAGAACTGAAGTTCAGAGAAGTTGGGAACTTTTATCTTCCTTCTGATTGAAAAAGACAACAGCATTCTCAGTTACCAGCCCTTTCCGTGTGCATGCCTCCTTACTTCTCCACTTTACTTCTGCACTTCCTCTGAGTCTCAGTGTGCTTTTCTCTTTCCTTGTAGTTGTAGAATTTCCACCCAGCCAGCCTTCCTGTATTTCTGGATGATATTCTGATATTCATTTTATTTTTTAGTTGTAGTTTTGATATGGTTGTACTTGACAGCAAGTTCAGATGTTTACCTATTCTGACATCTTGGTTCTTTTCTCTCTAGAGCAGTGGTTCTCAAACTTCCTAACGCCACGACCCTTTAATATAGTTCCTCATGTTGTGGTGACCCCCAACCAAATATTATTTTCATTGCTACTTCATAACTGTAATTTTGCTACTGTTAATGAATCTTAATGTAAGTATCTGTGTTTTCGATGGTCTTAGGCGACCCTGCTAGCTGTTCTCTAGAGCCTTTCCTTTGCTCTGGATTAAAAGTAAACTTGTTTGACTCAGATTCCAAGTTTGAGAAAAAGTGGTCTACTCCACGATTTTGTCACTTTAATTTCTTACAATTTTTCCTTTCTCTATGTCTGAATTTTCATTGGTCATGTTTTTCTCTCATATTAGATCTGGCTTTAAGATGCAACCTCTGTCTGTATATTTCACAAGAAATCCAGTCATACCAACATAATGTGAGAGAGAAAAAAAATGTCTTTTCTTCTAGATTTTTAGATTCCCAGTTGGGTCTTTGTTTCCAAAGACAGATTAACAAGGGAAAATCATATAAATTTATTTTATACAAGGGGTCTTGTGCACGAATCTGTGCACCTTGAAATTAACTGTGGGCCATGAGGCTGTGGTAGGCACAGCCGCAGGTTTTAACCCATCTTCCCTACCCCCGCTGGGCCTCTCCCATTGCAGCCCTCAGTCCCCTGTCTGCCAGCAGCTCCACTCTCCCTGCTGCCACCCCCATGTGCTCACAGATCAGCCCCACTTGCACCCGCTGATATGGAGTGATTGGGGCTGGCACCAGCAGCTGGTGTGAGTGGAGCCAGCGCTGGCAAGCATGTGTGAGTGGTAGCTGCTGCCCTGATCACTCCTTAGAAGCAGGGAGAGGAGGACACCCTCAGAGATGATCGCAACCAGCAGCTGCTGTTTGCACCTGCTGATGGTGCCAAGTGATTTGGACCAGTGCAGGATGCTGGTAATAGGTGTGAGTTGGGCCAGTGCCAGCAGCAGCTGTGAGCACCAGGTGGGACCTTGGCACGTGAATTTTCAGTAATCAACAGAGGCTTGCCCCAATGACAGTGACCAGCATAATGCCTTGGTCTGGTGCCCCTGCTCACCAGCTCCACCATCCCACTGCGGCTGACGTCTGCCATGTTTCACATTCTGCCGCCTTCTGCCAATGCCTGCCATGTTCTGTGCGTGCCCCCTTGTGGTTAGCGCACGTCATAACGACCAGTTGTTCAGTGGTTCAGTTGTTCTGCCGTTCAGTCTATTTGCATATTAGGGTTTTATGTATAGATAAGTTTTATGTGAAATAGGAGCCTTCATAAGAAAGTGGAGTCCCAAAGAGTCCCATCCACAAACCCTGCAAGTGAGAATCCGTTTCTTACTTCAGGGAGGGGTAGAAGTCAGAGCACTGCCCTGACCAGAGTCTCCACCTGAAATATTGCCTCCTCAGGTCGGAGATGATTCATGACTGTTACCACACTAATTGCTGGTTTTTTCTCTCTCTCTCATTTATAGCATGTTTTACATTGGTAAGCTAAAAATATATATGCAGCTTTTATAATTTAGTTAAGTTAATAATTGAACATTATTGAAGATTCCTAAAAATACTTAAAACACAGAAGTTTTAGCTCTTTATTCATATTAGCTGAGCTAATTAGGATCCATAAGTATTATGTTTTCAGATAAGGGCCATAAGTACATTTGCTGATCAAATTGAAACTAGAAAAGGTGGTAGTGAGTTTAAGAAATCACTCAAATTTGGACTATTGGTTTCTAGCCTTTCACCTTGTTTATAAATCAAAGAAAGGAGAATTGAGATGGCACACTAAGTAGATTTAGTGGCATTATCCTTTATTGCAGGGGTGAGGAAAGTCCATCCCAAGGGCTGTATAAGGCCCTAAAAATCCTTTGTTCTGGCCCTGCCAAGGCATTAGGGGAAGATTAATTAAATATTTCACCAAATATAGCAGGCTCATTTTTAAGCTGATAATTTGGAATGGCCCAGAAATGATGTTATAAATATCCAAATGGCTTTTAGCAGGAATGAGGTTCCTTGTCCTGCATATAGGGGAAATTTTACCCCTTTTCTCTTTCAGAAGACCTGATCTTACAAAGCATTTGTATTCTGTGCTTTTTAAAATATTTGGTTTTATGTGTTTAATCTCTGTTCAAATTAGTTGAAACTAAAAAAAAAAAGTTAAAATGCAGATGTTATGAATTATGAACTTGTTTCATTGTAATCTTTAACAGAAACAGTTAAGACAGCCTACTATAGTTTTTGTGAAGTTGTCTTGAGTGCAAGATAGTAGCCACGGGGGTAGTATTCCAGGGCGCACAGCTGGGGAGAGGGGAGTGCTTATAACTTGTAGGAACTAAGCATGTTTCAGTTTCCTTTTGGGTAAAATGCACTGGGAGCAGGTAGACAGTGTCTTCTTAGGTGGTGACACAAAACAGGTGGATTTGGAGAAAATGAAATGATTAAAATGAAAATTTCTAATGTATTTTTGGATTGAATATAAGGATCACTTTCATAATGAAGGCAGAATTAGTGTGCCATTTAGAATAGCAAATGCCGTTCTTAGGCAGGGAATTGTTTGTTTAATTTAATATAGTTTGAAATTTTAGTTTAATATAGTTTTATCATTGTTTATTATAAACCACATTTCAAGGTAATATAAAGTTTTATTAAATTTGGACAGAAATGAGATATTTGACTAGTTTTTTCTTAATGCAGTATAATATAATAAAGCATGGATTATGAAATTCCACCCCTGGTTTAAAATTCTAACTTTGCCTCTTCTAGATATGACTGCACATTTTGTCTCATCTCTCCTTGCCTATTTGCCTGCTTGGTAGAATGGGGATAATAGACTGCTATAAATGGTAGATTGGTTAATACTGAGTATTTAGAAGTGTGCCTAACCTATATTAAGTGCTCAATAAATATTAGTTATTATTATGCAGATTCAAAAATTAATATTAAGATGAAATTGCTCTAAGGTTTTTATATTTTGGAAATTTGATATACCTATGATAACTACACAAAGAGTCTAGAAGAAAAGCATATACTTTTTAATATTTATCTTAAATATATAATTACCTAAGAAGCCTGTGCTAATTAGATAAAAGAATAGGTCTTTAGAAAAATGTCCCTTAGGTTCATAAGCAGATTGTACTTGTAGAAGGTTTTCAATCAAGTACTAATCAAATTGTTTTAAATTAATTACTTTTCTAGCATAATGATGATCAGTATTCTTTTTTATTAATTTTTTATACATGTTTCCCCATGCCCCCCCTCCCTCCCAGGCATACCCCAACCCCCCCAGTGTCTGTGTTCATTGGTTATGCTTATATGCGTAACCAACTTGTTATGCATATACAAGTCCCTTGAATGATCTCCCATCTACCCCACCTAACTTTAATCTTCCTGCTATAATTTCAGTCTGTTTGAGGCTTTACTGCCTCTGTATCTATCCTTTTGTACATCAGTTTATAATGTTCTTTATTGTCCACCAATGAGTGAGATCATGTGATGTTTCTCCCTCATTGACTGGCTTATTTCACTAAGCATAAGG
>PVJN01037109.1:0-21116 GCA_004026805.1 Lasiurus borealis | reverse complement strand
AAGCTACCGTCAGGCGTCTGACTCCTGATGTAAAGAGACCTCGCCCTGCCTGAACAGCTCTGGCTGCGCTGTGCCCATCCGTGAGCTGGTTTGTGATGACAACGACCACCGTACCGTAGACAGGTCATACATTTCCTTTTTTTGTTCAACAATAAATGTGTACCGTCTTCTTCTTCATGGAAAAATAAGACATCCCCTGAAAATAAGTCCTAGCGCCTCTTTGGGAGCAAAAATTAATAAGAAGACACTGTCTTATTTTCGGGGGAACAGGGCACAATAAAGACGATTCTGTTGCCCACGTAGGCAGGCCGGGCGAGAAGAAACGAGCAGATGCTGCCCACAGTCAGTGGCCTGTGGAGACAAGAGCCCTCGGCAACCTTGGGCGGTCTGGTCCGCGCTGCCTACACCCCCAGCGTGGCTTGGGGGAGGGGGTTCGGTTCGGCAGCCGTCTATGCTGTGATGGTGACTGACCCCTACCTGAAAGGGCTTCCCTTGCTCCAGAGCAGCAGTTCTCAACCTGGGGATCGTGACCCCTTTGGGGGTCGAACGACCCTTTCACAGGGGTCGCCTACGACCATCGGAAAATGCAGATATTTACATCACGATGCATCACAGTAGCAAAATGTCATGGGTGGGGGTCACCACCCCATGAGGAACTGCATGCAAGGGTCGCGGCCTGAGGAAGGTTGAGAACCGCTGCCTTAGAGGAACGTGGTCTAACGATCAGCGATGCCAGCAATACCCCAAGGCAAACAGGACCTGGACCCTAATCACCCCCCCCCAGCACCCCAACCCCCTATTTCCAAACCTTCCCATCATTGGCCTCTTTGAAATAATGTATCCCTTTAAAAAAAATAATAAAAAGAAAAACGGTTAATTAGCTCAAGAGTGTAATTACAGCTGCGCTGCACGGAGGTCCTCTGGGAATTTGTAATAAGTTTGGCTCTCACTCTGACGGGGACCTGGGGAGAGAGGGAGGGGATAAGATGTAGACTGCCTGCCGGGCTGGTGGGGCTCAGTGGATGAGCATCGGCCTCTGAACCAACCGGGAGGTCACACACTTCAACTCCCGGTCAGGGCACAGGCCTGGATTGCAGGCTCCATCCCCCATGTGGGGAGTGCGGGAGGCAGCCGATTAGTGCTTCTCTCTCATCATGGATGTTTCTCTCTCTCCTTCTCTGAAATCAACCAATTATATATATACATATATATATATAATTTATTTATTTATTTTATTAAAAAAATACATTTCAATCTTTTTTCTTTAAATATTTTTTATATATATTTTATTGATTTTTTTTTTTTTTTTTAGAGAGAGGAAGGAAGAGGGACAGAGAGTCAGAAACATCGATGAGAAAGAGACATCCATCAGCCGCCTCCTGCATGCCCCCAACTGGGGATGCGCCTGCAACCAAGGTACGTGCCCTTGACCGGAATCGAACCTGGGACCTTTCAGTCCGCAGACCGACGCTCTATCCACTGAGCTAAACCGGTCTCGGCAAAATATATATATTTTAAAATGACAGACTCTCTGACGCTCACCTTGACATCACAGAAGCCTCGAGCCCTTCAGGGGAAAGTCATTCAGGGGGATAGACACTCATCTAGCTGGGAAGCTTCTCCAATCCTAGCAGCCTCTCGTTAGGAAAATGGCCAAGACACTGGCCAACGGCGGACTCTGTTCTGGAGTCATCCTCAGGGCTGGGCATCTGCCCAACGCGGGTCCGGGAACACTTCCAGGAGAGCAGGTTGCTCCGTCCGTTTCCCCCTCCTCCTCCCCCCAATCCGGAACACATATGGCCCTCTGGCCACCCTGACAAACACACAGCAGTGTCCCGGGCATCGGTGCCCGCCTGCCTTGTGCCTCCTGAAAAGCACTTCCGCGGGTGAAAGTGCTGGGAAGTCCAATCTCATCATAGGGATGGGTCTCGGGGATCCTGGCAGCCCAGCATCTCCCCCATATCCCCGCCCCCCCGCTCCCTGCCAAACCAATGATGTTAATATTCAACTCCCCGAGTTACCGTTCACCCGAGTTAATGAGCAACTGCTCTTGGGATTTCTTCACGAACATGATGTCACACACTAAGCACCCGCCATCCGTGGGGTCTTGCTGTGGACTCACCTTGAACGAGCTGTGCACCAGCGTTTCATCTAGATCGATGACCACACACTTCTTCCCGTAGTCCAGCACCGTCACCTCGGGGAGGAGGTATTTAGCTGGCGGCTAAAGAAAAAGACGGTATTATTACCACGAGGTAAAAGACATACCCACTCTCTTATTACCGTACTGTACCGTGTTCGTGAGGTTAAAAAAGGAAACCGAACATTTATTTATTTTGAATTCTTTATTGTTTAAAGTACAGTGGTACCTCGAGATACGAGTTTAATTCGTTCCGTAACCTTGAGGCGTGGGAAACTATGAGACGCTCGAGTCGCGGTAAACTGGTGGGTCGTGTGCAGCCGGCCGATCCTCGCGATGACTCCTATCTCAGCTGTTGCTCGTATTTCAAAGCAAAAATCGCTTGCTCGCTCGAAGCTCGTATCTCAAAAATCTCGTATGTTAGGGCACTCGTATCTCGAGGTGCCACTGTATTGTTAAAACGGACTACACAGAGATGAAGGTTTAATTATAACAGCGACTCTAACTTTGCAGGCTCATTTCCTTGGAACCACATTCTGCCTGAGATTCACTATGGTACATAAGTGTATTTCAGAGCTACGGTGGAACCACGGTATTTTTTATTTATTTTTTAGTGATGGAAATGTTCATACACTTGAAGGGAAACTATAGACCCAAAGTGCCCTCCGGTCATAGCAAACAGAAATAAAACGGGTCCAGATTCAGCCCTGCCTGGTGCCTGGCCCTCTGGGGAGTAATAGGGAGCGAGCCCGGCACTGGTACCTCTCTGCTTGGACCCACAATGCTGTGTGTTAGCCAGAAAACCTATGTCTATGTCTCTGTAGCAGCTGACTCTAACCTTGTGATAAAAAGGCCATCAAAAATTAATACAATGCTGGGTCTCTTTAGGCCACCTCCTTCTGGATCCAGAGAATTCCTTTCTCTGGGCTTTGCTTTATTTTCAGAAAAGATCGGAAGTAGTTTACTCTGTGGCATAGCCAGTGTCCAATGTTCACAAGCTCATTCTCTGAGCTGGAAGAAGGTTAAGCTCTGTTCAACATTTAATACTCAGCAAAACACAGGGAAACATCTGTCCCTAGCCTCTGGAGAAGGAGTGATTTAGTTTGTCAAATAAAACAAGAGGAAAGCGAAAT
The DNA here is from genome assembly GCA_004026805.1 of Lasiurus borealis. Classification (NCBI taxonomy): domain Eukaryota; kingdom Metazoa; phylum Chordata; class Mammalia; order Chiroptera; family Vespertilionidae; genus Lasiurus; species Lasiurus borealis. The sequence continues at coordinate 17,843 of PVJN01037109.1, read as the reverse complement.
CAAGATGAATTCCGCCCAAACCGGTTTGGCTCAGTGGACAGAGCGTCAGACTGCGGACTGAAAGGTCCCAGGTTCGATTCCGGTCAAGGGCATGTACCTTGGTTTCGGGCGCATCCCCAGTGTGGGGGGTGCAAGAGGCAGCTGGTCGATGTCTCTCTCTCATCGATGTTTCTAACTATCCCTTTCCCTTCATCTCTGTAAGAAATCAATAAAATATATTAAAAAAAAACATTTTAAAAGATGAATTCCCTTTTAAGTGGCTTTTGGTTGTGGGTTGCTTTTGGTCTAAACCAGTGGTTCTCAACCTTCCTAAGGCCGCCGACCCTTTAAGACAGCTCCTCATGTGGTGGTGACCCCCAACCATAAAATTATTTCTGTTGCTACTTCATAGCTGTAATCTTGCTACTGTTATGAACTGTAATGTAAATATCTGATATGCAGGATGTATTTTCGTTGTTACAAATTGAACATCATTAAAGCATAGTGATTAATCACAAAAACTATGTAATTACATATTGTGAAATATTTATTTCTAATTACAAATAAATGAAATTTTTTGTCTTGAATCGTGGTGTAGCATGGGCAACAGTCTTCATATGACAACAGTAAACTACATTGCTACACCGAGGAGCGGTCTGTTGGTTCCTAAGACCATGGGAAATAGGTATTTTCTGATGATCTTAGGCGACCCCTGTGAAAGGGTCGTTCGACCCCCAAAGGGGTCTCGACCCACAGATCGAGAACCGCTGCCTTATTGGAATCAAACCTGGGACCTTTCAGTCCGCAGGTTGATGCTCTATCCACTGAGCCACACTGGTTTCGGCCTGACCAAATGTTTTAATCAGTTTCCCCAGCAAAGCTCAGCCTCCAGCTATGCTGGCCAAGTCTGAACCACTCCACACACCCTTACAACTCATTAATACCCGGAGAGGTAAAGTTCTGAGAAAAAGGAAATGATCAGACACTTTTTGGGGGCAATTTACAAGTGACACGCATTACTAAATGTAGAGTCAGCCTGTGCTAATGAAATCCATTCCTTTCCAATGGAGGAACTGCTGTGTCTCTTGGATGGTCCCAGAAAATAAATTATAAAAAAAAAAAATCCAAGGAAAAACAGACAACCAATTTGAATCAGACAATTGGAAGAATAGATTTTGCCGAAACCGGTTTGGCTCAGTGGATAGAGCGTCGGCCTGCAGACTGAAAGGTCCCAGGTTCGATTACAGTCAAGGGCACATACTTTGGTTCCGGGCACATCCCCAGTGGGGGGTGTGCAAGAGGCAGCTGATCAATGTTTCTCTCTATCTGTCTCTCTTCCTCTCTGTAAAAAATCAATAAAACATTAAAAAAAGAGAATAGATTCTTTTTGGATTAAAATATCAATGTGTGGCCCAGCTGGTGTGGTTGCGTGTTGACCTAGGAACCAGGAGGTCACAGTTCGATTCCCGGTAAGGGCGCATGCCTGGGTTTCAGCCTCAGTCCCCAGTGGGGGGCATGCAGGAGGCAGCCAATAGATGTTTCTCTCCCATCCATGTTTCTCTCTCTCTCTCTCTCCTTTTCCCACTCTCTCTCTCTCTAAAAACCAATGAAAACATATTTCAAAAAGTGTAGCCTTAGCTTACTTTTCAACAGAACAGACTTGGCTTTACCACATGATAAAACGCATCATAAGCAAGGACATTTTACACCAGTAGGCCCCAACGCTGCAGGACTCTACGAGTGTTGAAATAAAATGGAATAAATATACATACACTTGGTATGGGAATGACCTGCCTCTGGTCACCCTGAAAAAAAAAGAAAAAAAAACACAAAAAGTCACGGTCAGGTTTCAAGAGAAGTAGAACAAATACTCAAAAGCAACTGCAAAGCACTTCCGAGTGTACAGCAGGCACACGGCTTCCCGTCCTCGCTACCTTGGCGGTATGGAACGCGAGGGAGGGACCCCAAGATTTCCCACCGTTAGGGGTCCCTGCCTCCAGACACCCCCTCCAAGGACCGCCCAGGCTGAGTCCCTGAGGCTCACGACGCGCCTTGTTTATTCGCATAGCGCGCCTCTCGGACCTCCCAGAGACTTCCTCCTTCATTGAAATTTAAACATGAAAACCCCCACTTTTCTTGGATCCGTGACTCCCTCTAACGACGGGCTGGCTTCTTCTTTTAAGTAAGTTTGTGCCCTGGGAAGACCAAGCCTGCAGTCCACAGGGAGGACAGGGGAAGGAGGACAAGCTCACCAGGTGACCAGCCACTCCCCGGCCGCGCCTGGTCCTCTTCTAGGGGGGAGCGGGCCGGGGGTCAAGGCCAGGTTCAAGACGTGCCCTCCGAGGCCACAGACAACGGGATGGCTTTCCCTTTAAGGCAGTGGTTCTCAACCTTCCTCAGGCCGCGACCCTTGCATACAGTTCCTCATGGGGTGGTGACCCCCAACCATGAAATCTTGCTGCTGTGATGCATCGTGATGTAAATATCTGCATTTCGCGATGGTCTTAGGCGACCCCTGTGAAAGGGTCGTTCGACCCCCAAAAGGGTCGCGACCCACAGGTTGAGAACCACTGCTTTAAGGGGAACGGGACCTGGACTCTCAGGGGGTGGTCAAGAGGATTCAGGCCTGGCATGGCTGCTGTGGTCAGTGGCTGAGTGTTGACCCACGAACCAAGAGGTCGTTGGTTCCTAGTCAAGGGCGCAGGCCCGGGTGGTGGACTCAAAACCCCAGGAGGGGGCGTGTCGGAGGCAGCTGATCCATGTTCTGCTCTCACAGCACATCACTGTTTCTATCTCTCTCTTCCTTCTCCCTCTCCCTTCCTCTCTAAGAAAAACATACCCATATTTTCCGGCGTGTAAGACGACCCCCAACGTTTCTAGTTAAAATACAGAGTTTGGGATAGACCCACCCTATAAGATGACACCCGGCGTATAAGACGAACCCCGACTTCTGAGAAGATTTTCCCGGGCTAAAAAGTCGTCTTCTACGTCGGAAAATACGGTAAGTGAAGAAAAAGAAAATTCAGGCCCAGAGGAAGGGCCTCCATCATTTCCTCAGCCCCTCCCCCCTTCCAAACACGATGGACGGAAACGCTGCATTTTGGCACCACTAAGACCTGCTGCTGAAAGAAGTTTATCTCCATGGAGCTTTTCCACGTTCTGTGCTGCTTCTTTCTTATTTTATTTTATTTTTAAATATATCTTATTGAATTTTTACAGAGAGGAAGAGAGAGGGATAGAGAGCTAGAAACATCGATGAGAGAGAGACATATGGATCAGCCACCTCCTGCACGCCCTCTACTGGGGATGTGCCCGCCACCAAGATACATGCCTTTGACCGGGATCAAACCTGGGACCCTTCAGTTCATAGTCCGACGCTCTAGCCACTGAGCCAAACTGGTTTCGGCTGTAAACACTTTTTAGAGTCTTCTGGCTTTCGTGTTGCTGAGAAGTCTAGCTGTATCTAGGCCTGTGTTCCCTCGCCTGCCCCCACTAACCCTACTGTAGATTTGGTTCCCTTTTAATCTGCAAATTAAAATTTTTTTCAGCTCAAGAGAAATTTCTTCTATTTCTTTTCCTCCTTCGGCAAGTCCTATTATTTGCACGTTAGGTCTCTTAGATGGTCCCTCCCTCCTCCCCCAATTACCATCTCTGTGTTTCTGGTCTGAACTGTAAGACATTTTTTTCCTTTGCTCTCCCAGACCATTAATTCAGTTCTCCGCAGTGACCATTCTCATTCTCTCTCTCTCTTTTTTTCTTTCCCCTTGGGTTGTTTACTGAACTTTTATATTTAGAAATCATGGGATGTTTTTGAAGTTCTAAAAATTACTTCTGCACTTAAAACTCAAGTCCCTGGAATATCACTTCCTGCGTTTCTGCTAAAGTTCTCTTCTCCTTCTTCCATTCGTGTTACCTCAGGAGGGGTCTCGTGGTCTACTGTCTCAAGCTGGACTGTCTCAGCAGTGGCAAATGAGGGCGCACCCCCGGGACCAGCAAGGACTGATGTTTTCCTGCTCCAGCAAAGCCCAGACTGACCAGCCACGGGGGAGACGAAGAAAGACCCTGTACCCTAGGGCTCGTCCGGGGTACAAGAAGTGCAAGCAATTCAGTTCATCAGGACAGCCCCTTCCAGGACCACACACACACACACACACACACACACACACACACACACACAGTGGGTCCCAGGCTCCTGCTGGGTGGCTGACCTCACAGGACTGTACGTTTTATGTCTTGGATCTAGGACTTGCCCTGTTGGTGGTCCCCTGCTTCTCACTGAGTGCCAGAGAGAACGAATCCCGTGCCTGCTCTTTCCCCCCGGAGATGTCAGGAAAACGGGAGGTGTTAGTGCACTTCCCAGGCCTGAGTGTAGGCTCCCCTGGGTCCCTAAGCTGGAGCTGCTCAGGGGCACCAATGGGCTTATCTTTAAGGGTTTCAGAGCAGATCCCGAATTTCCCTCCAGAAAGGTGTAACCCATGAACACTCCTACCAGTAACCGATTTATCTCCTCTACCCTCCTCTTCCCACCCCTACACCAAACCCAAATAAGGTCTTTAAAAATACCGGTGATAATGGAAAAGGATCTCATTGAATTTGCATTTCTTTGATTACTGGCCATATTGAGAAAACATTTTGATTATTGACCAACAGTTACCGTATTTTCTGGTGTATAAGACGACCTCCAACTTTTCCAGTTAAAATATAGAGTTTGGGATATACTCACCCTATAAGACGACCCCCCGACTTTTGAGAATATTTTCCTGGGTTAAAAAGTCGTCTTATACGCCGGAAAATACGGTATTACTTATTTTGTGAAATAACTGTTCATGTCCTGTGCTCGTGGCATTTGGGACATGAAGGTTTATGACTTTCGTGCCCTCAATCGTGAATGTCTTCATCATGAGTAACTAACCCTTTGCCTCCCTCAGGGATTTGCACCCCAACTTCTGTTTTCCCTGAATGGATACTGTAACCCAGTGGTTCTCAACCTTTCTAAGGCCGCGACCCTTTAATACAGTTCCTCATGTGGTGGTGACCCCCAACCATACTTCATAGCTGTGATTTTGCTATCGTTATGAATTATAACGTAAATACCTGTGTTTTCCGATGGTCTTAGGCGACCCCTGTGAAAGTGTCATTCGACCCCCAAAAGGGTCTCGACCCACAGGTTGAGAACCACTGATGTAACCTGTTTTGTTTTGCTTATACTCGCGGGATGTCTTTTTGCTCACCCTTTTACTTTTCATTATTCTGAGTTACTTTGTTTTGAATATGTCTGTGGACAGCATGTGGGTAGAACCTGTTTTTTTTTTTTTTTTTTTTACCTACGGTGACAATCAGCTCACGACTGTTTATTTGCTACCTGTAAAAGAATATATAGCTACTCTGTTTGCTATTAAACAAGGCAGTGAAATCTATTTATATTTATTCTTGGCTTCTTTCCCATGACCCCGTTTCTCCCTTTGATTTTCCATTTCCCTGCCGGCTCATCATCCATTTAACTCATTCATACATTTAACTGGCCACGGGTCTTATGGAAATGGCAACCGAGGGTTTCAGCTCTCTTCCCTTACACTCTTCAGCTGCGACTTGGAAACGACTGAGATATCCTTTAACAAAAGAGACGACGTTTTTTGGTGACTTCAAATCTTCAAGTAAATGGCTGTGGCCGGCTCAGTGGATAGAGCATTGGCCTGCGGACTAAAGGCTCCCAGGTTCGATTCTGGTCAAGGGCATGTACCTCGGTTGTGGGCACATCCCCAGTAGGGGGTGTGCAAGAGGCAGCTGATCAATGTTTCTCTCTCATTGATATTTCTAACTCTCTCTCCCTTACTCTCTGTAAAAAATCAATAAAATATATTAAAAAAAAAAAAATCTTTAAGTAAATGGCTCCACCCACGCCGTGGCAGGCTCTTACGAAGGGACCTTCGTCCCGGATGTGACAGACGGGCAGCGGTAGCGCGGTTTTGGGGGCGCGGGGTCCTGGGGCAGCACTGACCTTGGGCAGCCCCCCGTTCTCCTCCACCAGCGGGGGCAGCGCCCGGGGGCTGCTGGCGGGCGGCGCCTCCACATTGTAGTCCCGGAAGCAGCAGAAGAAGGAGCTGAGGAGGCTGCGGTTCCGTTGCTTCTTCAAGCTGACGTGGCAGTGGGGGGCTGGAGGGAGAAGACAGCACGCTGAGGCCGGGCGGCACGCTCCCAGCCGTGGTGCAACGCGAACACGCCAATGTGCATGCCCTCCCCCTTTCCCCCCCCCGCACCCCGACTCCGGCCCCGAGACCGGGACACCCACTCAGAGGACAAACGGATGCGGGGCCCCAGAAGTTACGCTGAAGGGTTGTCATTCGGCCTGCGAACCCTAGAAGGCCAGCTGGCTGGTGGCGTCCAGTCCTCCTGCTGGCTGGACAGAATTCCTCGGACCTCAGCCCGGGGAGAGTAGGGGGGAGCTTAGGGTCAGGCACCATCTGCATTCCTGGAGGCGGCTGAGACGTCTCCTGACCCGGCACTGAGTGCTCCTTCCACACGGGAGCAGCGTTTCTCTGTTAAGGGACCCACGAGTCACTCTGGAAGGAGGGTCTCAGCCACGCCTGCTCCCCAGGGAAATGACTCATCCCCATTGGGTGAGGAAGCAGCATGTGACACGCACCAAGGAGCCCCTTCCTCCACTCTGCTGGGAAGTCGACCGCAGCCTGGACTCCCAGCAGTCAGGGCTGCAACTTCCATTACACCTAAAACGCACACAGCGCGAAGCCGGTGTGGCTCAGTGGATAGAGCTTCAGCCTGCAGACTGAAAGGTCGCAGGTTCCATTTCGGTCAAGGGCACGTACCTTGATTGCAGGTACATCTCCACTAGGGGGTGTGCAGGAGGCAGCTGATTGATGTTTCTAACTCTCTCTCCCTCTCCCTTCCTCTCTGTAAAAAAAAATAAACACACACACACACACACAAACCAAAAAGACAACAACACACTCAGTGCCGAAACCGGTTTGGCTCGGTGGATAGAGCTTTGGCCTGCGGACTGGAAGGTCCCAGGTTCGATTCCGGTCAAGGGCACGTACCTTGATTGCGGTCACATCCCCAGTAGGGGGCGTGCAGGAGGCCGCTGATTGATGTTTCTCTCTCTCATCGATGTTTCTAACTCTCTATCCCTCTCCCTTCCTCTCTGTAAAAAAAATCAATAAATATATTAAAAAAAAACACCTCTTAAAAAAATAAAATAAAACACACACAGCAGGAATCTGGGGCGGAGAACATGGGCCCCGGCCCCTGCAGGGCTGGCCTGCGTCATGTCTCTCTGCGGGAGACCCCGGTGGGTTTGGGCCCTGGCCCCGTGCCCTGGCCGGGGGAGCGACTCGGACCCTTTCTGTTACTCTGGGTGCAAGACGAGCTGCCCACGCCAGCGATAGAAGGCACCCATTAGGACAGTGGCACCTCGAGATACGAGTTTAATTCGTTCTGTCACCTTGAGGCGTGGGAAACTATGAGACGCTCCAGTCGAGGTAAACTGGTGGGTCGTGTGCAGCCGGCCGATCCGCGCGATGACTCCTATCTCAACTGTTGCTCGTGTTTCAAAGCAAAAATCGCTCGCTCGACAGCTCGTATCTCAAAAACCTCGTATGTTAGGGCACTCGTATCTCGAGGTGCCACTGTACAGAGGAAGGATACACCTTGGGGACACTTTTGGCTGGGAATGCAGCCAGGACGGCCCCCCATCCCCCACATACCACGCTGGGGTGGGTCAGCCGTGCGCTGGGCAGAGCCCCAGGCAGAGGCACATGCTCAGGGTCCCCTGGGGAGATCGCCAATGTGTGGAAGGATGATTTCAGCCACATGATCACGGCTGGCGTTCCTCTCCCCCCCAGCGCCATCTGGCACGGGTCCTATTTTTGAACACTTGAGGCGAGAGTATGGCACCTTCCCCCTCAAGAGATGGCGAAACCTGTGCTGAGAACCTTGGGGGTACTCGCTCTCCTGCGGGGAGCAAAAGCACGTGCCTTCAGACGCGATTTCTGGAAAAGGATGGAGAGGCTGTGTTGCCGGCAACTCTCTCGGCCTGGATGGGTCTCCAGCCTGCGTTTGGGCAAGCGGCCCAGTGAGGGTGAATTTAAGACCCTGATTCACGAAAGCCGAGCGTCAGAGCCATAAATCCCCGGGAAAGCTGGCTGTTTTATCTTCCCGGTGAGTCTCTGCGCACACGTCCTGGGTACCATTTCCCGCCTCGAGTGCCAGGCCAGGCCAGACCAGGCCTCGGGACCCTCAGTCCGAGTTAGCAGCAGCTGGGGGGAGCGATATTGACCCCTGCTAACCGAGGACCCACCGTCTTTTTAAAAATATATTTTATTGATTTTTTACAGAGAGGAAGGGAGAGGGATAGAGAGTTAGAAACATCGATGAGAGAGAGACATCGATCAGCCGCCTCCTGCACGCCCCCTACTGGGGTTGTGCCCGAAACCAGGATACATGCCCCCGACCGGAATCAAACCTGGGACCTTTCAGTCCGCAGACCGACGCTCTCTCCACTGAGCCACACTGGTTTCGGTGAGGACCCGCCGTCTTAATTTCAGTCCGTTACCACCCGCCTCTCCTGGGGTCCTCCCAGCTACCACCCTGGGGCCACGGCCCCTCTCAGTGCTGAGAAAGCACAACCGGTAAATGCGTGGCCAGGCTGCCAACCCACGTGGGCCTGTCCCGCCGTGTGTGCTTCTCTGCATGCCACGCCCCAGACAGGCTGGAAACCACTTAGATACGATTACGGAGGAGAGGAAAAAGGCCAAACGGAGAGAAAACTGCGGCAATAAACGCACATTGAATGTCAACGACTCGACTGTTTTGTTGTTATATTGGGTGTTTTCAAGCATTTTATGACCTGGCCAGTGTGGCTCAGTGGCTAGAGTGGCGGCTTCTGCACTGAAGGATCCTGGGTTTGATTCCCAGTCGGGGCACATGCGTGGACTGTGGATTTGATGCCCGGGTTGTGGATTCAATCCCCAGTTGGGATGTGTGTGAGAGGCAACTGGTCAATGTTTTTCACATCATCCTCTCTCTCTCTCTTTCTCTCTCCATTCCTCTCTCTCTCATCAATGAAAAAAACCTATCCTCGGGTGAGGACTAAAAACAAAAATCAAAACACAACTCTCCTCTGAAGGACAGCACATGTCCCTGCAGGGAAACAAGCTATCTGTCCACGTCTCAGAGACACGGAGCCGGGAACACCCAGGTGGGACAGTAAACTGTCTGCCAGAAGCACCTTCCCCCATTCTATTATGTTCCTCATCCTCTGAGGATCACACACATCAACCTATAACTAACCAACTAACTGATATGCTAAAAAAAAAAATCCCAAACCTGGAGCCAGCCAGCGACTTACAATTTCCACCATCTGATCGCCTCGCCTGCCGAGGCTATAAATAGCCTGTGAGAGTCACCAGAGGAGCTTGAGTCACTGGGGAGCCCATCACCCCAGCTGGGAACGGCAGCCTCTCGGCCTCCCTCCTCTGCGCGAGGCGGTGGGGCAGCCGGAGCGGCCTCACTCGCACGCCTGCAGCGGGCAGGGCCCAGGCCTCTCCTGCTCACCGGTCCTGGGCCTGCGGGAGCCGGTGGGAGGCTGGGGCTTCCTGAGTGCCCGTCCCTCTTGGCTGGGCCTGGTGCTCTCAAAATCAGGCCAGCGGGGAACGGGGGGTTTCCTCAGGGCCAGCACTGGCCTTGCGCCCCTCTGCTCCCCCTCCCGCCCCTCCTGTGCTCACTATGGGCTTGTAACGACCCTCTGCCTTCCACCCCGCAGCGGCCTCTCCTCCAGCAACAGCCTGGTGGAAAGGTTTTGGTTGAAACACGGTATTTAAAACCGTATGTATATTTTTATTCATTTCAGAGAGGAAGAACGAGGGAGAGAGAGAGACAGAAACATCTCTGATGAGAGAGAATCATTGATCGGCTGCCTCCTGCACGCCCCCTCCTGGGGAATCTAAGCCCATCACCCAGGCGGGCACGTGCCCTGACTGGGAATCGAACCCTGACCTCCTGCTTCGTAGGTGGACACTCAACTACCGAGCCACGCTGAACGGCCGGGCGAGACATGATGTCAAGGTCCGTAGTTTAACGGAGAAATGTTTATCACATTAGATCAGAAAGGCTCCATAAATAATTGTGTATCTCTGACCGGATTAGAACCGCACGAAACCAAATGCAAAGAGAGCACAGATAAAATCTGTGCGGCCATTAGGTGCTTGCTAAGCGTTTGTTCAGCAGCGCGGTGATGCTGGGGAGAAAGCACACCCTCTTCCAAATCTGAACTTGACCCTGACCCCTCTGCTTCCCCACTCCACGCCCGAGAAGCACACACCAGGCGTCAGCTGTGCCGCGAACAGCCTTGCGGGAAGTCAATGTCGCTACCATCATGCCCCCCCCAAACCCCCTAGACCAGTGGTTCTCAACCTTCCTGAGGCCGTGACCCTTGCATACAGCTCCTCATGGGGTGGTGACCCCCAACCATGAAACTTTGCTACTGTGATGCATCGTGATGTAAATATCTGCATTTTCCCATGGTCTTAGGCGACCCCTGTGAAAGGGTCATTCGACCCCAAAGGAGTCGCGACTCACAGGTTGAGAACCGCTGCCCTAGACCGTGATGACCTCACAGCCATTGGAGGCCCACGAGAAATGAAGTCACCCCGAGACGGGTCTCTCCCAGCAGAATGCTCCCTGGGCATCCAAATGCTGGCCCCTGCTTTGCTTTGAATCAGGACGTGGCCTCTGACCACCGTTCTTCACGCCCTTTGAATGCTCCCACGGATCCCGTGCCTGGGAGAGCGAGCCGTCTCCGGGGGCAACAGGTCGTGATGGGGCCGTGACAGCCGGATATGAAAGAGTTCGATGCACACGTCTCCCTGGGGGGTGGGTTTGAAGACTCCTTCGGAGGCGTCAGGGAAGGAGTAGCAACTCTGAACATCGGCCTAACGCATGACACGAAGACTTTCATTTTTTTAAAAAAGATCGGACTGAGGGAGAAAAAGCCATCGGAAACCAGCGCCACGTTTTCTGCTTTTCCCCATCACCTTCCCACTCGCGCCCACACCCGTCCCTGCCCACTCACTCCGGCTTCCTCCCGGGATCGCGCTGACAGCACCTCCCACTCCTTCTGTCCTCACATCCCCTCTCCGCAGAGCGTGCCTGCTCTCCAGGGGCTGCTCGAAGCCCCCCCTCGGAGGAAGGAATTTGTTCCTTGACCACTGAATGTGTGCATGTCTCAAATTATATACATATATATTTTAAGTGTTTTCTTAAAATTGATTTTTAGAGAGAGAAAGGGAGAGGGAGAGGCAGAAACAATGAGGAGAGAGAAACATCCACCAGCTGCCTCCTGCACGCCCGCTGCTGGATCGAGCCCGCAAACCGGCCCTGTGCCCTGACCGGGAATCGAACCGGCGACCTCCTGGTTCATGGGTGGATACTCAATCACGGAGCCACGCCACCTGGGCTGAGGTAGGTCTTCAGCTCATTCCTCTCTCTTACCTTCCAGGCCTTAAACCCTTCCCTCCTCCCTTTCATCCAGTTGTCTGACATCCTCACAGCTTTTACGTCTGTCCTCAGCAATTCCCCGCCGCTGGTATGTCCCTGCGGAAGCCCTCACCACTCTGTCCCTGGGCAACGCTCATCGCTTTTCGACTCCTGTTCCTGCTGATGTCTTCCTGTCATCCATGAGTGACATGACCCCTGAGGGAAAGCCCAAACAAACAGAAGGGTCGTTCTGAGCGCGGGTTCGACGTCCGCTTGCTCAGGGGAGAGTCCGGCTTGGCCAGCAACAGCCGGGACCTAGGTCAAGCTACGTGACTTTCCTGTGCGCCTGCTTCCTTCTCTGTGAAATGAGGCCCTTACCGGCCACTGGGAGAACGGAATGAGTCCGTAGAAAGCACCGGAACAGGGTCTCGCACTGGGCAAGCAAGCGCTTCACCCATGTTGGTGCTTGTGATGATCATTCGTCTCTTAAAAGCTTTTGCTTTTTATTATTATTTTTTAAAATGTATTTTATTGATTTTTTTACAGAGAGGCAGGGAGAGGGATAGAAAGTTAGAAACATCGATGAGAGAGAGACATCGATGAGCTGCCTTCTGCACACCTCCCCACTGGAGATGTGCCGGCAACCAAGGTACATGCCCTTGACTGGAATTAAACCTGGGACCTTTCAGTCCGCAGGCCGACGCTCTATCCATTGAGCCAAACTGGTTTCGGCTATTTTTTATATTTTATTGATTTTTTTACAGAGAGGAAGAGAGAGAGTTAGAAACATCGATCAGCCGCCTCTTGCACGCCTCCCACTGGGGATGTGCCTGCAACCAAGGTACATGCCCTTGACTGGAATTAAACATGGGACCTTTCAGTCCGCAGTCTGACGCTCTATCCATTAACCCAAAATGGTCTCAGCTGTTCATCAGATTTTTTATTCACTTGATTTTTTAGATGCACTTGTTGACAGATATGTATTCGTTTTTCAGAATTTTTATCTTTCCCTTTTTCTTCTTCTTCCTCTTCTTAAAGAGTATCTTTCAGCTTTTATTTTGTTTTTTTTACTTAATAAATCTTTATGTTCAGTGTATTGCATTGGGAAGAGCTGTTCGGCTCCTGCTGGTTTCCTAAGCCGGCAGGACGTAAGCCTGGACCCCGGTGGCCATCTCTGCCTCCCGGTGAGAAGCTCCGACCTTCGCAGAAAGCCCAAACGGAGGGAAAAGCAGCTGAGACAGGAGCGGGCCGGATCTCCGACAGCATCACCTGAGGACTGGCTTTCACTAAAACCAGACCCTGCATGCCCGGCCGGTGTGGCTCAGGGGCCGAGCGTCAGCCTGGGAACCAGGCGGCCACTGTTCAGTCCCCGGTCAGGGCACAGGCCCGGGTGGTGGGCGCGACTCCCAGTGTGGGGCGGGCGGGAGGCAGCCGATCCACGCCTGTCTCTCATCAGAGACGTTTCTCTCTCTCCCTCCCTTTCCCTTTCTCTCTGAAATAAAAAAAAATCTTAAAAAAAAAGAGAGAGATGTTCCATTGCAGGTTTATGATTCCATCTAAACAGGACATGCAAGTCAAAATACGGCCCGTCCCAAGCACCGACGTGGACACCGTGCTGTAAAGGCTACAAAACAGCAGACGGCCTGGCCCCAGGCGGGATCTTTCTTCCCGAGAGGGGGTGTCGGGGCTCCTCACAGGCCTGCGGAGCAGAGCAGTCACGATGGCATAAGCTAATAAACACCTTTTTCCGGGGGGTGAGGGGAGCGCCCCCCGCGGGCGGCGGTCAGTGAGCGCACCACGTCTTCTCTCCCGGAGTCGGGCTGCGGACTCTGGAATGCAGGCCGGGGCCTGACTGGCGGCGGGTGTGTGACAGGAAGTTCTGGACAGTCTACGCGGGCAGGACATTCCTTTCCCACCCCAGAGAGTGGTCAGCAGCCGCCGCTTCCCTCTGTTTGGATAGCGGGGGGTTGCTGGGGGCGGGGCAAGGTCAGGGCACCGGCTGCACACAGCTCCAAAGAGCAGATGTGGCCGCTGCGAATCCGGAGATCCTTTTCTCCTTGATACCCCAAAAGTCGCGCTTTTTTTTGGGTGTGTGATCTCGAGGCAGCCCCTATTCCGTTTCTAAGCCACGCGTTTCCCCAGGGAGATCCGCCCAACGCTCGCTGAAAGGGAGGCACCTCTGAGAGCGCCTTTCCCAGCCCCGGCTGGTGTGGGTCAGTGGATAGAGCATCAGCCTATGGACTGAAGGGTCCCAGGTTCGATTCCAGCCAAGGGCACCTGCCCAGGGTTGCCGGCTCGATCCCCAGTTCGGCGCGTGCAGAAGGCGGCCGATCAAGGATTCTCTTTCATCATTGATGTTTCTATCTCTCTCTTCCCTCTCCCTCTCTGAAATCAATCAAAAAAAAAAAATATAAAGCAAGTGCCTTTCCCTGCCGCCGCTGCCTGGAACTGGCCCTGCTCCTCCAGCAGGGAGAAGTCCGGGGTGGGGCTGGGGGTGGGGGTGGGGGTGGGGAGCAAGATGGGTGAGCAGCATGGGAGAAATTCCACTCTCACCTTCCCAGGATGCTAGGATTCGGTTCCTCTGTTCACTGCAGGCTGGTAACGGCCCCCATGAATTGAGCCGTGTGTGTGCCAGGCTCTTGACAGAAAGCGTCTCTGGCCTTCCCAGTGTGCAGTGCCGATGTGACCCCCTTTCTTACTTTTTAAAAAAAAATATATTTTATTGATTTTTTTACAGAGAAGAAGGGAGAGGGAGAGTTAGAAACATGGATGAGAGAGAGACATCAATCAGCTACGTCCAGTACACTCCCAACTGGGGATGTGCCTGCAACTGAGGTACATGCCCTTGACCGGAATTGAATCTGGGACCTTTCATTCTGCAGGCGGCGCTCTATCCACTGAGCCACACCGGTTTTGGCATGACCACTTTCCTTTTATTAAAAAAATATTTTTGTTGATTTCAGAGAGGAAGGGAGAGAGAGAGAGAAACATCCATGATGAGAGCGAATCATCAATCAGCTGCCTCCTGCACGCCCCACACTGGGGATGGAGCCCGCCATCTGTGCACATGCCCTGACCGGGAATCGAACCGTGACCTCCTGGTTCCTAGGTTGACGCTCAGCCACGGAGCCACACTGGCTGGCTGTGACCACCTTTCTGCTGAGAAGATAGACACTCAGAATGCAAACGATGACGATGCAGCAAGGGTGCTGGGTTCCAAGCCAGAGCCACGTGACTGCACACCCCTTCCTGCCTCCCCCCAGCACTCTCTGGGTTTGGGGTTTCATTTCCAGGGAGAAACTGTGCAGATGAGATCTTGCACCCCCTGCCTTCGCCGCAAAACTCCAAAACGAACCGATGACATTCGTGCCAGTACCGGGAGACGGGACCAGACGCAGGGGCTGTCCGCCCATCCCTCTGTGCCCCGCACGTCCCCACGCCCCCCCGCCGCTCCGCTGGGCGCCCCTCTTCTGGGAATGCCCTTCCTCATCTTGGCACTTCCCAGACCTGTGTGCCCGAGGCCACCCCGCTCCTCAGCGGGCCGCATCTGAACCGGGTCTGCGCGAGCAAGAAGCTGAGCTCGGCACCGTCCCTCTCCGGTGTGTTTTCCACAGCGAGGGCCCGGGGTACTGAGGTACCGGAACAAAGGATTCAAACAGGTAGTGCCCCGGGGAGGAAGTGGAGGTTAACATTTAACTCTCATCAAATAAACGGATGTTTGAACAAGGAGGTCAGCTTTGCGCCTCTGAAAGCGGACAGAAATGATAAAAATAAAAGCCTGTGGCCAACGGAGGTGGTAAGGCACACACACACACACACACACATACACGCACACACACGCCGCCGGTAAGTGCCTGCCACGGATACCATCCGTGTGAAAAACGGGGGAGCGAGGTGCCACAGAGCAAACACTCCAGACACCCAGGGAGCAGACGTGGTCACGCTGGCATGGGGCACGGCCACCAGGCGGGATACGGCGCCGCCCTGCGCCCTGAGAAATGCTGGGAGGCAGACCCACGGGGAGGGATCCGTGGTCACATCAGGTGCACGATGAACAGACACCAGACTGGCCCACAATGCTCTGGGCCTGAGGGACGGAGACCAGACCGGCCCCAATGCTCTGGGCACGAGCGACAGAGACCAGACCGGCCCCAATGCTCTGGGCATGAAGGACAGAGACCAGACCAACGGCCCACAATGCTGTGGGCACGAGGGACAGAGACCAGACTGGCCCACAATGCTCTGCGCACGAGGGACAGAGACCAGACCGGCCCACAATGCTCTGGGCATGAGGGACAGAGACCAGACCACCCACAATGCTCTGGGCTCCAGGGACAGAGACAGACCACCCACAATGCTCTGGGCTCCAGGGACAGAGACCAAACTGCCCACAATGCTCTGGGCACGAGGGATAGAGACCAGACCCCCCACAATGCTCTGGGCCCGAGGGACAGAGACCAGGCCGCCCACAATGCTCTGGGCACGAAGGACAGAGACCAGACCGCCCACGAGGCCGGCAAACCTCCCCTGAGCTTGGTCACAGCCCCCCTGAGCAGGGCGGACCCCAAGGGAACTGGGACCCCGCTGAGCCAGAGGGATGGACAGAGGGCAGATGGAGGGACACATCGGAGACCATGGAAAGTTACCGGGGCGAGCACACGGTCAGCGAGTGTGAGGGGCCATGAGGAGCCGCAGTGGCCGGCAGAGGGGGTCCGGCCGGGGGAGACCAGAGCGGGGAGGCAGTGAGGGGGTGTCGGTGAGTGCTCTGAGGTGGGGGGACAGGGACGGGTGAGAGCTGTTCTCTTGGGAGGCTCGTCCGGCAGTGTCCAAGGGACAGAGGCAGGTGGGTCCTCAGCGAAGCAGGGGTCCCGCTGGTGAGGGCGGGGCGGGAGCCAACCACAAGGAGCCGGATGGAGCCTCCTTCCTGGGCAGCGGGTGCGCGGAGGGACGGGGGGAGAAGGGGCTGGGACCCGCAGCGGCCAGCAAGCGACAACCAGCAGGAGGACTGCCCCCCCCCACTCCAGGCCATGGTCTCTGGCGGGGTGCCTCGGCCCCCTGGCGTCCATCCGCCGAAGCCTAATTTTAGCAATCAGACTGGAACCGGCCTCAGCAAAACAAACCCGGCCCCCATGTTTACCGCTACCCTTATTTTACAGCGCGGAGGCAGGAAGAGCAACGGAGCCCGGGGCGCTGTGTACGATTCCCTCCAGGATCGAGGCTTAGGATGCCCCCCTGTTCCGTCACATCCCTCCCTCCCCGGTCCCCCCAGTCCCAGGAGAAGCGGGCGAGGACACGAGCAGGGCGTCTGGAGGGAAAGTAAACACTGCGGCCTGTTTCCCGGTCTCTGGGACGTCCACCCCGCACCCCCAGCTCTTCCGAATTCCTCGTCCGCGGGGACCAACAAGCTTCCGGCCGGGGGACAGCAGCCGCAGGGGGCCCAGGCGCCAGCGGCAGCCGGGAGGGACATCTGGCCCTCGAGTGGCGGGACCCGCGGGCCGGCTCAGGGAGGGAGGCGGTGGCAGCACCCACTGTGCCCGCTCTGGTCGACAAGGGAGACCTCACCCTGGACCCGGGGAGCGCTACCCCTGGCCAAAGGCCTCGGGCCTATTTTTTTCTTTTTTTAAAAAAATATATTTTATTGATTTTTCACAGAGAGGAAGGGAGAGGGATAGAGAGTTAGAAACATCGATGAGAGACAGACATGGATCAGCCGCCTCCTGCACGCCTCCCACTGGGGATGTGCCTGCAACCAGGATACATGCCCTTGACCGGAATCGAACCCGGGACCTTTCAGTCCACAGGCTGACGCTCTATCCACTGAGCCAAACCGGTTTCGGCTGGCCTTTTTTTAAAAAATTTTTTTATTAATGTATTGCATGTGTACATATCTTCCCATTGTCCCCCTCCCAACTCCCATGCATACTGTAACCCCCCAGTGTCTTGTGTCCGTGGGTTATGCTTATGTGCATGCATACAAGTCCTAAACCCTTCCTTTGCATTTTATTTTTATTTATTTATCTATTTTTTAAAAATATATTTTATTGATTTTTTACAGAGAGGAAGGGAGAGAGATAGAAAGTCAGAAACATCGACTAGAGAGAGAGATCGATCAGCCGCCTCCTGCACGCCCCACAGTGGAGATGTGCTCGCAAGCAAGGTACCTGCCCCCGACCGGAATCGAACCTGGGACCTTTCAGTCCACAGGCCGACGCTCTATCCACTGAGCCACACCGGTCTCGGCTCCTTTTCGTTTTAAAGGGAGGGTAAAATTTGAGAGTCGACGCTTCCCACATCCTCCTTCCAAACAGGCATCGGCTCGAACGCACGCCAACACGTGTTTTCAGGTCAATTCTGCAAACTTCATGAAATCACGT
>PVJN01037108.1:0-21116 GCA_004026805.1 Lasiurus borealis | reverse complement strand
TAAAAACATCATAGGGCATCATAAATGTGATTATTAGTTGTCCCAGTGTATAATTCTTTTCAGTACCCTTATAAGCACCAGTCAATATGTTCAGTGTAACAATGTCTGAAACTCCATCTATATAAATATATTTTATCAAATATCATCTTTCAATAACAGAAAGATTCATAGTTTTCAGCAGAAATTAATGATAAAAGTGTATATATATGCAAATGTGTGTGTTTTTCACATTTTAAAGTTCATAATTGTGCCCATAATTGGCATACTAAAACTGACATTCATTCAAATATAATCCAAATATGCAAAGTCTTACCCATAACTTTTTCATTTTAATTCTTTGCATAATAAGTGTAAAAGATGTAGTAGCACAGGCAGGTATGCCCTATTGTTCAACTGTTTTATAAAGAGTATAACATATTATGCAGTACATGCTTCACTAAAAATATATTAGCACTTCATAGCCTGTATCAGAAAAAATCTTGTGGATGACAGACTTCATATTAGAATTTCAGATGTGGGAGTTTTCTCAGAAATCAAATCTTACCATATAACATGTGATAGATAGGTTTGGGAAGTATATTTAGAATAGTAAGCAACAGCCCAAAGACTTCCTAAAGGAAATAAGTAGACATTAAATCAAATATAACATTGGATTCTTATGAAGAAATTACCAATCTAGGAAAATAAACCTAAAAATGATGACTATGTAAACAAGAATGATACAAATTGAAATGGGATTATGGTAAAAAAAAAAATGGAAAGGAAATCACTAGTAGTGGAGAAATGACAAAACAACTATTTTTCTCTGACTAGAATATAGAAGGAGTGGGAAGACTTTTACATCTGCTAAAAACAAGGTATTACCAAAGAAGCTGAATTTTATCATATCATTTTAAAGCCATGTAAAACTTGAGGATAAAGAATTCCAATGGCATGAAGCTCTGCATGAAACTTTCCTTCCTGAATGAGCACACAGTAGAGAAAGCTTTCATTCCTGGGGACTATAATAGAAGCTGGGGACCGGGCATGAAAAAAAAAGTTAATATTTCTTAGACATGGAAAAGGCAAGCAAACCTTTGATGAACCTTGGTAATGTCATGTCACATTTAAATTTGAAAGAGATCTAGGTGTAAGCAGTGTTTTGATGAGTAAGGCTGGAGGTGGGGCTGAATAATCTTGAAATTTTATAATCATTTAATTTGGCAATTTCAAGTTTGATACTTTGTGATCTCAAATTGCCATGGTCCTAAGGGGCTTGGCAGTCTCAAAATCTCAGTCATAGCTTCATGTTATCATAGTCACTCCAGTTTGAAAAAAAATATATCTTGAGTTCACAAGGTTTCAATGTAGTACAATTGTGAGTTTTAAGTGTATAAGGTATTCTCCTGAGAGAGAAGCCTAAATTCATGTAAAGTGTTTTAAAATAGAGGTAAACTAGGTCTAACCAAAGCTGCAAATAAATTACCACCCAATTAAATTCCTGATATTAATAAAATTATAAGCCCTTTGCTAGTACAGAAAGTTGAGAATGGGTAGAAAGCATAGTTCTTAGGCATTTTGTGCCTACACTCAACAGAACTAAAACCATAATCCCAATAGAAACTGCTCACCACTTACTGATTTTATTGGATTAAACTTTAAAAAAAAAAAGGAAAAGAAGATTGAAATAAAATGAATAGTGTCTCTGTGACTTGTGAAAAAAATCCAACAGCCTAATATATAATTGGAATAGTAGATGGATAAGACATAATGGTGCATGATAAAATAATAATTTTTTTCAAATTCCATGAAAAAGTGTAACCCACTATTCTAAGAAGCTTAGCAAAATAAATACTAAAGGTAGGAGAAAATTCTTAAACACAGAAAGAAAAATAAATACATCACATAAATAAAGTGGAACAACAATAAGAAAGACAGCATATTTCAAATTACAAACAACAGACTCAGGGAAAAAAAAGAGCAATATCTTTAAAGTGCCCAAAGGAAAAATACAATAAAATAAAAACCTGTCAACCAGAAAATGTGTTTCAAGAGCATGGGGGAGACTGTATCTTTTACCAAGATGGAATATCAGGAATTAGATTTCTCTTCTTGCCTCAACCACCTAAAACAGTAAAAATATATGAGACACAATGAGCATCAAGTCATTGCATATCAGAAAGGCAAGGGCCATAATCTCTAAGAGATGGAAAACAAATGAAATAATCTCATGACTGCCTCAGTTTAGTGACTGCAGAAAATCTACAGGATATGGCACAGAGAAGGCAATCCCAGGCAGAGTCTCTCACCATCCTGAGTTGAGAAGAGCTTGTATAGTTGTTTGAAGCAAAAATAATAGCAATCTATTGGTAATTTATAACATTTGCAAAAGTAAAATAACTAACTATAGCACAAGATATAGAAAGGATCTAACTGGTATTATACTGTTACATATAAAAAATGTAAGTAAACTTAAACATAACTGTATTAACTACTACTTTAAGTATAGTTAATACATTCCAGCTAAAATGAAAAAAATCAGCAGACTATATATAAAACATGACTCAACTATATGCTATTTATATGAGATATATGTTAAATGTATCTCAGAAAGATTGAAAGAAACTGAAAATTTGAAGTATGTGTTAAGCATAAGAATATAAGTGTACCACTATTAACATTATATAAAATAAACTTTAAGACAAAGAGGCCTGTCACAAAAATTTCTATTTAAAAAATAATAATGGTTAATTCCTCAGAAAGACTTAACTATTCTGTGTAATTATGAAGACAGAGATTATATAAGCCTAAAACAAAAATTATAGAAACAAAAGAAAAAAGATAAACCTATAGTATTGATTAGAGTTTTATCACACCCTCATGGCAGCTAATCAGACTAAAAAGACAAATGAACAAAGTAAGGATGTAGATGACAAACAACGCTGCCAACCTCCTGAGATAACTGACACTTAGAGAACATTATACCTCCCCAGGCACATGCAGAACAGTCACCGTAGTAGAGGCCTTTAAACAAGTCAATGCATTTTAAAAATTGAAATAAATATATATCAGGTTCTCTGAACACAATGAATTTTAATTTAACAGTAATAGCAGCAAAGTATCTGAAAAAGTCACAAGTAGTTAGAAAGGAAGCAACACACTTCTCTGGCTGCTGCTAACACACTTCCATGACCCCCGTGAAGTGGAATCCCACTTACTTTTGGTATATATAATTATAACAAACTATTTTTTCAGTGGCAGTCATCTTCTAAACTGTTGACCTTGCCATACCTACATAACAATAAAGCATGAATTTAAAAACAAATATACAGTAGTACAGCTGCATTGGGAAAAAGTACAGCAGTTCCTGAAAGGTTTGGATTTACCGTATGACACAATTCTAAATATACACCTGAAATAAATGGAAATATAAATTCACACAAAAACTTGTACACAAATGTTCACAGGACCACTACTAGTAATAGGAAATAAGTTGAAACAACTCAAATATTCATAAACTGAAGAATTAATAAATAAATGCGACAGATCCATGCAATATAATAGATCTATCTAATAAAATAGTAATATGCAAATTAACCATCACTCTATGAAAAATAGCGGCCCCCATAGCCATAAGATGGCAGTGCCCAGTCCTCTAAGCCACGCTGAAGTCCTGGCAGAGTAAGTGGCCTGGCAGAATGCGGCCCAGATGCCCTCCTGACCCTTCATTAAAAAAAAAAATTCACTTTCCACACAGCGATCCTGTCCTAGCCCCAGCCTGAGGTCTCAGCCTAGGAGGGGCGCATGGCCCCATGGAGTGATTCTGTCCTAGCTCCAGCCTCGAGTCTCAGCCACTGAGTCACCAGCCAGGCAGATATGGAGGAATCTTAAATATTTTTTTAATATATATATATATATATATATATATATATATATGTGTATATATATATGTATATATATATACATATATATATATTTTTTTTTATTTGTTACAAAGAGGAAGAGAAAGGGGTAGAGAGCTAGAAACATTTATGAGAGAGAATATCAATCAGCTGCCTTCCCACTGGATATGTGCCCCAACCAAGGTACATGGCCTTGACTGGAATCGAACCTGGGACTTTTGAGTCTGCAGGCCATGGCTCCATCTACTGAGCCAAACCAGTTAGGGCTGTCCAATATGTTAAAGAAAAAATCCTTATCTAATAAAGACAGAATATGCAGGGAAGGGCATTTGAGGGTGACCTGGCTATCAGGAGAGGACAGTTAGGGACAATCCAGGCCAGCAGGAGAGCAGTTAGGCATCGATCAGGCTGGCAGGGGAGGAGTTAGGGGATGATCATGCTGGTAGGCAGAAATGGTTAGGGGCAATCAGGCAGGAAGGCAAGCATTGGGAGCCAGCAGTCCCAGATTGTGAAAAAGATGTCCAACTGCCTGGTTAGGCCTAGCAATTGGACATCCCCCGAGGGAGTTCCAGATTGGAGAGGGTGCAGGTTGGGCTGAGGGACACACACACACACACACACCTTCATGCAGAGGGTCTCTATTTGTCAATGAAAGAAAATGGAGTTCCAATACATTCTACAACATGGAAGTTCCTTGAAATCATGCTAGATCAAAGAAGCCAATCTAAAGGCCCATATATTATGATATTCTATTTGCCTGAAATTTTAAAAAGGCAAGTCTTACTGAGACAGAAAGGAGATTAGGGCTGAGGTGGTTGGGAGGAAATGGAGATCAAGTGTAAAGGATGATAAAGTTTCCCTTGGGGTATCTAAAATAGATTATAATGATGATGAATATACTAAAACCCTTCAATTGTTTACTGTAACTTGGTAAATTATATGACAAATAAGCTATATAATAAATCTGCTACAAAAAATATAATATAATTCACCACATTAAAAAAAAGGGAAAATACAATAATATCCTTAGTACAGAAATAGCATTAGATAAAATGCATTACCCATTCATGATTTTAAAAAAATAGAGAACTCACAACAAACTAGAAAAATAATGATAGTTCTTCAATTTTAAAAAGTATCTACAAATAATGACAGCTTAATATCATATCTAATGCAGAAAGAAAAAGACTTGTATAAGATAACAGCAGATTGACTAATAATATTCAATAATTACATAGAATATACATGTCTATTAAAGAGAAAAGAGATGAAATCAATTGTGCTCTTTTTGTGTAATGAAACACTACTCAGCAATAAAATGTACAGATTATAAACAACACAGATGACTCTCAAAATCATATTTAATGAAAGAGCTTTAAAAAATGAGTCCACGGTATAAAATTCCATGACGTGATGTCCAAAATAGGCAAAAGTAAGATATAGAAATTATGTTAGTGGTTCCCTGGTATGACAGTTGGGATTAACTTGAAATTTTGAGGAGTGCTAAGAAATATATTTTGCTTTCAGTGGTCGTTACATTGGAATATACATTAAACAAAACTCAAGAATGTTTCTCTTCTTGTATAGAGATATACATAAATAAAGTTGGCAAAGAATAATTCGCAATATCAGAGATGGGAGACAATAAGAATGACCAACAATTTGCTAAAAAAAGAACATTTGCAAAGTAAAATTAACTGTGGAGAAATTCCTTATGACATCATGATCCAGGGAAATAATGGTTGAAAATATGGTAGAATAAAATATACAGTTTCAAATTCATTCCTCAAAATTCAGTCTATAACTTAGTGAATGACTTTTCACTTGAAAAATGCTAACTTTAATTTAGTTATTAAAAATATTTCTCCAGTAAATTAATGTGTATGTTTTGTGTTCATATTTTTTAATGCTCACTAAGGATATTTTTCCCATTGATTTTTTTTAGAAGAGGGAGGGAGAGAAAGAGAGATATCACTGTGAGAGATATACATGGGTTATTGCCTCCCACTCACACTCCCCAACTAGGCCAGGGAACAAACCTGCAATCAAGGAATGTGCCCTTGGCCAGCAATTAAACTCTTGACCCTTCCATCCTCTTCAGGCCAACACTCTAACCACTGAGTAACTGACAGGGTTGTATCCATTTTTTAGAAAATAAAAATAATTCATTCTTTTATTTTTACTTTATTTCCCAAAAACTAGTACAAATATATGGACAACAAACACTAAAATACATTATTTAAGTGCTTAAATGCCTTCCACTTCAGCTTTTGTCACTGAATTTGTTATTTCAATGTAAAGTATGCTTTGATTCCTTTTAGAAAATGTGAAATACAGGTCATAACACTAGTTATAACATAAAAACAATGCTCATCTCAACACATTGTTCAATTTAGTGAAAAAGAATAGACTACTTGAATAATGTTAGGAACATGTACAAGAAGCTCTTCTCCAGTGCTTTCAATAAAGGAGTCAGAAGCATCGTCTGAAGAGGTTTACTCTTAAGCCTAGTTACATTTCTCTGGTGATTAATTACGGTGGCCACAGTAGCCTGACTTAGAACTCAGGAGATATAAAGATGATCTGTTAGTTTGTTTTTTCCCTTCCACTCTTATTTTAGGCAGAGCACAAGCATAAACAGCCACATCTGAAGACACACCAGGTGCTGCTCATAGCAGCTGCAGTGGTGAAGCAAAGGCCAGTAATTCTATGCAGGAAAAATGTGAAAGAGCCGCTAGTGGCCAATTAGAGTCCTCCATACACACTTTGCAGATAGATAATGAGTATGTTGAGTAGCATCAGCTTTAGGGAAAATAGAGCAAATATATAAAACATAGCATTGGGAAATCTATTATTTCCAATTTATTTAGACACCTGGATTAAAGATACTTTGAAAGAGAGACTACTGCCATTGGTGATTAGAACGCAGGTTTTGAGCTAATATAAATCACTTAGAACAGTAAATGTTTCATATAGATTTGTGTAATATATTAATATTGGTGCTAAAATGTGTTATTGGTTTTATTCTTTGTTTTTAAGTACAGATAAGTGAGTAAAAGACTTCATTTCTGCTTAATCAATTAGTATCTGATTTCATATTAAGGAATATATTAGGATCTATAATGAGGGCTGGGCTGGTGGGTTTTATAAAATTGGCTTCCTATATCTGAAAGAAAAGATTATAATGCTACAT
The DNA here is from genome assembly GCA_004026805.1 of Lasiurus borealis. Classification (NCBI taxonomy): domain Eukaryota; kingdom Metazoa; phylum Chordata; class Mammalia; order Chiroptera; family Vespertilionidae; genus Lasiurus; species Lasiurus borealis. The sequence goes on along the minus strand of PVJN01037108.1, from coordinate 14,042 downwards.
TAGCTTTAATATTTCTTCTGACTCCTATTTCTGTTGAGTCATTCACTAATAAATTATCAATTGTTTGGACCTTACACTAAAATCCTTGTCTCTTTTTTCCCCTCCATAGTTGTATGTGCAGTATTATTCTTATGTTATAAGCACCCTACATAATTTGGACAGAGCAAGTTCCTAAAATGGGTTCTTTCTCTGAGTAGTAGATTGAGCAAGAAAACGTCATATATTATTTAGTCTTCTATGAGGCTGAAACTTAAAACAAGTATCACATCTCATTAATGAGTAATCTTCCTCAAATAATGAATATTTCCTATCATATTCTATGTATAACAAGTGCAAAAGAAAAACATTTACCCCAAAATTACTCTGTGAACCTAACGTGAAGTACACACTAATCTTCATTACATGGCAGAAGTTATTTAAGCTACTTAGCTCTTAGGATAACAGTGATTTGAATTTGACTTTAATGTAGAAAACAACTAAAGTACACTTTCCATTTAGAATGAATGGTGTTTAAATGAGTCTTAATTTTAGAACATAGTTATAAGGCACCTTCTGTTTAGAAATCCTGCTGTTCAGATATGATTTTATGTCAGAAAATCTGCAGTGACAAATTCCATTTTCTTCAGAATTCTGCCATGTGAATGAGGCTTTTGAGCAGAATGCTTGCTGTTACCAGCCACCTCCCACTCACAGGACTTCCCTCTGAATGTGCTTTCAATTAGGAAATCTCAGTAAGCTCATTAAAAAAAACCAAAACTATTCAACTCTACTACTTTGAATTATCAGGCCATTATAAAACCCAGTCCCTACTGTTCTTGATATTGGGAGTCATCCAAAACCATGTGCAAGAAAAAAAATTGTTTTTTTAATTATTGACTTTTTAAATGTTTGTGCCAAAAGGACAGATGGTATAGGCAACACACACAGGGTCATACATGTTTGAAAACCAATCATAATACCCACCTCCTATCATAAATAATCCCATCTGCAAGCCCTTGTAACTGTATTGAAAGACAGAGCAAGTAAATATAAATCTGTGGTTTAATCACTTGGAATGCAGAGAAGGTAGCTTGAAAAGTTAGCAAGTAAAAGAAAGAATAACAGGCAATAAAGAAGTGTCAGGAGAATATCATCCTTCCATTGTAGCAATTAAAAAGCACAAGGCTGCCAAAACCAGTTTGGCTCAGTGGATAGAGCGTTGGTCTGTGAACTGAAAGGTCCCAGGTTCGATTCCGGTCAAGGGCACGTCCATTGGTTGCAGCCACATCCCCAGTAGGGGGAGTGCAGGAGGCAGCTGATCGATGTCTCTTTCTCATGAATGTTTCTAACTTTCTATCTCTCTCCCTTCCTCTCTGTGAAAAATCAATAAAATATATAAAAAAGAAAGAAAAGCACAAGGCTCCTATCTAATAAAAGAGTAATATGCAAATTGATCATACCTACACCACAAGCCATGCCCACCAGCCAATCAGGAGAAAATATGCAAATTAACCCAACCATGCAGCCATGGAGCCACAGCAAGCAGGAGGTTGGGGTTTCCTTGGCAATGGAGGAAGCCAAGCTTCCCTGCCACCCTGGCTGGCCCAGGCCTCCACTCAAGGCTACAAAGTTTCAATTATAGAAGATAAATAAATACCAACAAAAATGGTGGCAGCCACGGAACTGGAGACACTTTGTTTTCAAGCATAGGGGGATGTTTGTTCCCAAATATAGTTTTCCCTACTTTATTTCAATTGTTTGCATGACTTACAACTCAATGAAATAGGAATATAAATGTTTCTTCACTCTCAATTTGTGCCTTTCTTTATCCTTTCCAAAATCTGATGATTTTCATCAGGCCAAACCTTTTAAAAGGAATTTTCCAACAGCAACCATACATATTCCTGACCTTAAATTAAGGGACTTTTGTATATAATGGACAGAACAATTTGAGGAAAGGAAGACAAAGAACTTGTAGTTAAAGAGAAAATCCTTAAATATCTTGAAGCTACTGAGCAAATATATTTCATATTAATGATACTTCCTTAATTATATCTTCTTGTTGCTATTTTTACCCCCTTTCTCTGACATTGTAACAATCGTCATCATCAAACAGATTTTTTTGTTGTTGCTCTTGTCTCTTTAGAGCTCTGAAGCAAACTTATAATCCTAGTGGAGATAGTCAAGCCTTACTTTTAAGATGAACATGCCTATTACTCTTCATTAATGTATTTTCACTGTTTATATGATAAAATAATGAATAATCACTGAGTTATATCATCACTACATCCTACCCTTACAAGGACATAGTCATCTAAACTGAGGTAGATATATGGGGTATCCCAAAAAATGTATATATGTTCATACACATTTTAATAGCTAATGATTCAATTTCACTCCATTTCAGACTTAACTGTTTTGAAATATTGGGTGAAGGCAAACTATGCTGAGAAAAAGAAGATCTATTCTAGTGTCACAAGACTTTTTTTAATGGATATACTTAAAAGATAAAGTTTACAGTATAAAACCACATCAGTCTACAGATTGAGGGTACACCAATTCTTAATGAAATGATTCTTGATGTCTACAATTCCAGTGTTTCGTGTTATCACCAGTGCTTGGACCAGAACAGTAATCAGTTTGGAATCAGGCACTGACCAAAAAAATAAAAATCTATTCAGTTCTGTAGACTCTTCTATATTTTGAAAATGAACTATATGTTAATAAACACTGACTTTATAAACCATTTTAAGTATGTATAAATTTTGGGGGGATACTCTGTATAAACAAACATAGCCATTTAAACTGATATATATCTCTAATCTGATAATATATTTAGACACTAACTATATCACCTGCCGCATAAAAGGATTTCTATGCCTTTATATACAACTTCTCAAAAAACACTCGCTATATTTGCTGTTTCATTTCATACCTGCTCACCTCCTTAAACTTATTCTAACCAGGTGTTTTGATACATTGCCCCACAAAACTAATATTATACGGTCAAGCCTTGTGTTTGTAGATTTAATGATCAATTCATTACTTCAGCCTCAAAATATGTCACTTGCTTAGCCTCAGGAAAACTACAATCTTTGCTCTTCTCCCTCATTGACATCTCCGTTCAGTCTCCTTTGCTGTTTCACTTCATTCACTTGACCTGTAAATACTGAAATGGCCTAGGGTTCAGGACTTGAATGTCTCCTTTTTAACGTACATTAACCGCTAGGAAATTAGATGCCTTCTCATGGCTTTAAATGCCATCTATTCACTAAAGACTCCCCAATTTAATCTTTTTATCCCAGGTAACTGCCCTGAATTCAGCATCCATAGTCACTGGATTTTCACATCGCTGTCTAGATATATAAGAAAATTGTCAAACTTAACATGGATACAGCAGAAATGACTTCATGATCCACAAAGCTTTGTGCTTTTATTTACAGTATAGAGCAGATGAGAAAGAGATGGCTCAGTCGGGGTCAATATGTCCCTTGCAGCCCTCTTTTAACCTAGGCATAGAATGTGACCCCCTACTCTGCTGGTAGAGGACAATAAGATGACCTTGGAGCCATGAGATGCTTAAAACTATGAGAGAGAAGAAGCTTAAATCTTAGTCAACCTTTAAGAGAAGAGTATCTAGAGAAATGTTTACATCTATGTTGGTTTATAAGTAAGAGAGAAATAAAATTTTATTATATTGTCATGAGATTATTGAGTAATTTGTTACATTAACAATAACACCCTAATCAATAGGGTCTAATGTACATACAAAAGAAAATTTCTGATTACTTTCTAATCCAATCCACCCTCAAAGACAGAAATTCTGATAATCTGTCAACTGGTCAACTTAAAAAATCTTGTAGCCATCCCAGACAGTCAGTCTCTCTCTCTCTCTCTCTCTCTCTCTCTCTCTCTCTCTCTCTCTCTCTCTCTCTCTCTCCCTCCCTTCCTCCCTCCTTCCCTCCCTCCAGTTTAGCTATATGTCTTATTGGAACAACCATCAAAATAAATCCAGACTCTACAAGTAAGAATCTCATCACATTTTTATCTATGCATATCAATTTTCCTATTAGCCCATTCTGCCTCCACACTTGCCTAACTATAATATTGTTTGCATTTAGTGAGATTTTTCATAAGAAAGGCAGATATTGCTGGCAGATATTTCACTGGGAACATTCCCAGTTGAATAGACTCTGCTGCAGAGATGAGTATGAAGGTGATTTATTAGAAGGTGCCCTGGACATCATCACCTGTGGAGAAGGAAGCAAGATTGGACCAAGGAAGAAGGTGAGCTGAAATACAGTCTCACTGAAGACTTCAGCTAATCCCCCAGGAGCTCTGAAACTGCCAAGCCTTGCAAAGATGTTCCCAAGTTTGGGCAGTAAGACTGAAACTTTCTCTTCTCACATCAACCAGTCACTGCAACAGCCTGCCCCAAGAATGAGGCATGCTTTAAATTAGCACATCAACTCTCTTCAGTTAAGGTAATTTTAGGAGAGGACTGATGGCTAAGGGTTTTCTGCTACCAACATTTTTCTGTCCTGAGGGAGTAAGACCTTTAGTCCTGAAGGGGGACCTGGGAGGAACACCACAGTTTCCCCTACATCAAATCATGTTTGATGCTAAAAACCTTTTATGCTAAAAACCTTTCAGTGGCTTCCCACAATACTCGGGATCAACTTCAAAGTCCTTTTCAGGGCTGTTAAGGCTCATTAGTGATCTTGTTACTATTTTTTACATTATTTCCCAATACCTGCCTCGTTCATTTAGCTTCATCCCCACTGAACTATTGCTCTCTCTTGAATATGTCAATAACAGTCCCACTTTAGGGCTTTTTCTCTTGTTCTTGCCACTGCCTGAAAAGTTTTATCAATATACCATGGCATGGTCCCTTCCTTATTTTAGTCCAAGAATTAGCAATTATTTATCAGTAAAGGGCTGTGTAGGAAATATTAAGGTTGTGAGCTATTTGGTCTTTACCACAGCTACTCAGTTCTGCTTCTATAACCCAAAAGCATCAACATTATGCGAATGAATGGGTGTGGCTGCGTTACTATAAAACTTGATTTACAAGAATAGTTTCCTGTATTTGCACAATTTGTAATACTTTGCAGACCTCTACATTTGTCAAATCTTGGCTCACATGTGGCCTTCTCTGAAAGTAGTATACCAAGTTGGTTAAGAAGTCTGCTTGCTGAGTGTGTCTTCCAGCTCTGACAAGTATTATCTGTATAAGTTTCCATTTATCTGTGCCTTAATTATCAAAATGGGGATTATAATAGCTCCTATATGAGGTTATGCTGATGGTCAAATGAGACAGTATACATAAATAACTGAAACAGTACACAACCTAAAATAAATGACCAGTCAAAAGCACCTACCCATCTCTCAGTTTCCACATATTGCTTGGCACTTATTACCTAACATTTATTTAGCTAGTTAAGTTGGTTATTATTCAGATATTACCTTTTCCCTTACTTCCACCAAAATAAAGTTCTCTGACAGCAGTGACTGTCTTCTGGATTTGCTCCTCTCAATTGCCTAATCCTCCCAAAGTAGCTTACATATTGCAGACCCTCAATAAGAGTTATGTACTTTGAGGACCCTAAAATTAGATCTAAGAGACATTGGCTCTCATTCCAAATACATTAGTAGTTTTGGTTTGGCCAAGTTATCTATCTGAGCCATATAGTCTTTATTTGACAATGGAGAGAGAAGACCAGATGATAAGTAAAAAGAAACATCAGTCCTATGCCTGAAAACAATCTGCCTTTTCTTTCATCTTAAGCTTCCACTTAAATACATATACATGTAATTAACAATGGAATTCAGTAAATAGTTATGTTGTCAGAGAAGTAGTATTTCACCCTTGGGTCTTACAGTTCTACAGTATCATCATTCCTGAACTAGCATAGTTGTGATGATTTACTGTAGATATAGAAAGCTCCTTAATCCTTCCAGGATCAAACTGATCTGGGCATAACCTAAGAAATGTTCAACTTAACACAGTTTTACTTTATCATATTTGTAAGTCAAGGGCCTTATTGCATGTAGCTGAATTTTAAAAATTTATTTGACAAGCTCAGCTTTAATGTATTTTAAGAGGGGAAATAGAATAGTTTTTATTTCTAATACTCCCTACTGCTCATATTCTGTCTGCGTATCAAAACCAGCTTCCCTTTTATCCCCTTCCCTGCTTTATTACTGAAGTCTATAACTGATATGTCCATTAAGTGTATCAGTGCTTATTTTCTTTCCAGAATTAGAACACAAAATTGAGGAATGTTGAGTCTCTTCACATCTCCTCCACCAGATGGCAAGAGAAATATTACATAAATAATAGAAACTCAATAAACATGTCTTGAATAACGGACTGAATAAATGGCTAAATGAACACAATCCTCTACCCTGACCTCAATATTTAAAATGCATAATGGCTCAGTGGTTGAGCACTGACCTATAATCCAAATCATGGTTCAATTCTGGTCAGGGCACATGCCACATGCTGGGGTTGTGGGCTAGATCCCCTGTGGGGGCTATGCAGGAGACAGCCAATCCATTATTCCTTCTCATCATTGGTGTTTCTATCTCTCTTTCCTTCTCCCTTCTCTTAAATAAAAATATTTTTAAATGCAATCCTTCTCCCAGCGCTTCCAATATGTTTTTTGTTGTACTTATTTTATTTTTTTTTCATGAAGGACTAATCACCTTTTAACATGCTATCATAATATGCTCCCTACATATGCCTACTGTCTATTGTCTGACTCCCTAGAAAGTAGGTCCCTCAAAGCAGTTATTTGCCTACTTGAGTAACTGATATGTCCCAAATACCTAGAACAGCATCTGGTACATGAGAGGTTCTCAATAAGTATTTGTTGAATATATTATCATCAACACATAGCTATTTTATTCACTTTATACTTTGTTTTTGGCACTAATTAAATGTATCTGTGCTTATTTTCTTTCCAAAACACAAAATTGAGGAATGTTCAGTCTCTTCATATCTTCTCCATCAGATGCCAAGAGAAATATTACATAAATATTAGAAACTTACTAAACATGGGTTGAGTGACTGATCGAATAAATGGTTAAATGAATAGTGGCTTAGGGAGGTTATAGAATATTTCACCATGGTCACAGAGCTAAATCCACAGGTTTTCATTATTATTTGTTTTTGTATTTAATGTAGGATGGATGTGAGTTTTTATTAATATGTTATAATATCTATTTGAAGAAATAATAATTTTTACACAAAAATAAGTATTTAGCTCCAATGACCCTAAATAAATTATTAGCACAAGTGTTTTCAGAAGCCCCAAGGCATCAACAATACTGGGCCAAACTAAAGGTTTTAGAGAAAGAAATTATTACTCAAGAACACAATTTTCCAACCATTTCTGGAAAGTATTCAAAAAGATAGAATTACATTTATTATCCTAACTTTTCCACAACATTGACTTATTTTTCTTCTACTCTTCAGGAGAAAAATAAAAGGAGAACTATAGCATTATTATTGTGAAATTGAACATGGAAAGTTCACATACTTATCTATACAATTAGAGGCCTGGTGCATGAAATTCCTGCACGAGGTGGGGGGAGGTATCCTTCAGCCCATCCTGCTCCCTCTCCAATCTGGGACTCCTTGAGGGATGTCCGACTGCCCATTTAGGCCCAATCCTAAATGGGCAGTCGGACATCCCTCTCACAGTCTAGGACTACTAACTCCCAACTGCTCACCTGCCTGCCTTCCTGATTGCCCCTAACCACTTCTGCCTGCCAGCCTGATCACCCCCTAACCACCCCCTACCAGCCTGATTGATGCCTAACTGCTCTCTCACCAACCTGTTTGCCCCTAACTGCCCTCCCCTGTGGGACTGGTCCCCCCAACTGCCCTCCCCTGATGGCTATTGGCCATCTTGTAGTGGTCATTTGTGTCCACATGGGGGCAGGATCTTTTGACCACATGGGAGCAGTCATCTTGTGTGTTGGAGTGATGATCAATTACTGTTTTATTAGATAGGATAGAGACCTGATTGCACATGTGGGGGCCATCTGGTTTTCCCCGAAGGTGTCCTAGATAAGGGTGGGTGTTCCCTTGGGGCGTGGGGTGGCCTGGGTGAGAAACCTGTGGTGATTTTCAGTACAGCCATGCTCCCTGGCAACCCAAGTGAAGACACTGGTATCTGGCATTTATTTATCTTCTATAATTGAAACTTTGTAGCCTGGAGTAAAGCCAAGCCTTCTGCTGGCACAGCTATTGAAACTGTTGCTTTATGCGAAGGACTGACTGGCCAGGCTGTGAGAAAAACTTGGCTTCCTCCATCGCCAGGGGCAACCCAAGCCTACCTCCTGCTCTCTCTGTGGTCGTAGCCATCTTGGTTGGGTTAATTTTCATATTTGCTCTGATTGGCTGGTGATTGTGGCTGGTGGGTGTGGCTTGTGGGTATAGTGGAGGTATGGTCAATTTACGTATTACTCTTTTATTAGATAGGATAAAGGATTATTTTCAGGGATAAAATTCAATGCAAAATGCATCTGATACCATTTTAATGACTTGAAATGAGAAAATTCCAGGATTTTAGAAACTAGCTTCCTATCTTGATTTGGAATGATGTCTAAATAAATCAAGGTAAATAGGTTTTTATCTTATCTTTAAAGACTTATAAAAGCAAATGTTTTGCCTTTTTTGTTTATCTTAAAATTGTAAAGTATCTGGATTATAACCTTTATGTTCACATAAATTCTCCTATTCTATTGATATACTACAATCTGATGCACAAAATTCATTCATTCCAGCCTGCACCCTCTCTAATCTAGGACCATTCAATGGATTCCAATTACCCATTTACATCCCTCTCACGATCCAGGACTGCTGGCTCCCAACTCACCTGCTGGCCTGCCTGATTGCCCCTAACATCTTTTGCCTGCTAGCCTAATCATGCCCTAACCACTCCCCTACCAGCCTGATCAATGCCTAATTGCTCTGCTGCTGGCCCAATTGCCCCTAATTTCCCTCCCATGTTAGCCTGGTCACCCCAACTTCCCTCACCTGCAAGCCTGGTTGCCCATAACCATCCTCCCCTGCCAGCCTGGGTCACACCCCCCCAATTGCCTTCCCCTGCTGGCCATCTTGTGGTGGCCATCTTGTGTGCACATGGAGTTGGTCATCTGTGACCACATGGGGATGGCCATCTTGTGTGTTGAAGTGATGGTCAATTTGCATATTACCTCTTTATTATATAGGATTATTGAACTGTGAGGGAGACAGATCAAGATCCAGTGGACTAAAGTTAAAACAATGGCCAAAACTGGTTTGGCTCAGTGGATATAGCATAGGTCTGTGGACTGAAAGGTCCCAGTTTCAGTTCCAGTCAAGGGCATGTACATTGGTTGCAGGCACATCCCCAGTAGGGGGCATGCAAAAGGCAACTGATAAATGTCTCCCATCAATGTTACTAACTCTCTATCCTTCTCCTTTCCTCTCTGTAAAAAATCAATAAAATATATTTTTTAAAAAAATAAAGATAAAACAATGCTCTAACTTTGTGTTTACAACAGTTTCAAAACAATATGTAGCCAAGCCTAAAGGTAGTGACAAAGATAAAAATTACAAATATTAGTATATGAAGCTTCAAATGTCAGAATCATTCTAATAATTAATTCATGGGAGTTAAAAGATCAATAAAAATCTATTCATAGGATGTTAAAATTATTCTCACATACTTGCTGAGTGTGGTTTAGGTAATCTAGTTTTAAATAAATTTTGAAATCATTTAAAAATGTAGTCTACATTTTTAATTAAATCTTTATTATTAATATTATTACATTTGTCTCTCTTTTTTACCCTCCATAGCTCCCCTCCACCCTGCTCCCACCCCTCCCTCTACCCTTACCTTCCCTCCCAATAGATGAGTCCATAGGTGTATGATTTTTGTCCAGTCACTCCCTGTACACCCCTCCCCACTTTCCCCCTGAGAATTCAGTCCACTCCCTTTCTGTGCTCCTGATTCTATTATATTCACCAGTTTATTCTGTTGATCAAATTTTTAATTTGCTTAATTTTTACATTCACTTGTTGACAAATATCTAATTGTTGTTCATAATTTTTACCTTTTTCTTTTTCCTCTTCTAAAAGAGTACCCTTCAGCATTTCATGTAATACTGGTTTGGAGTTGATGAACTCCTTTAGCTTTTTCTTCTCTGTGAAGCTCTTTATCTGCCCTTCAATTCTGAATGATAGCTTTGCTGGATAGAGTATTCTTGGTTGTAGGTTCTTGCTATTCATCATGTTGAATATTTCTTGCCACTCCCGTCTGACCTGCATCGTTTCTGTTGAGAAATCAGCTGACAGTCGTATGGGTGCTCCCTTGTAGGTAATTAATTGTGTTTCTCTTGCTGCTTTAATATTCTCTCTTTGTCTTTTGCTCTTGGCATTTTAATGATGATGTGTCTTGATTTAGTCCTCTTTGGATTCCTTTTATATGGGGTTCTGTGTGCTTCCTGGACTTGTAAGTCTATTTCTTTTACCAGATGTGGGAAGTTTTCAGTCATTATTTCTTTAAATGGGTTTTCAGTATCTTGCTCTCTCTCTTCTGGCACCCCCACAATCCTGATGTTGGTACGTTTGAAGCTGTCCCAGAGGCTCCATACAATATCTTCACACATTTTTGGATTCTTTTCTCTTCTTGCTTTTCCAGTTGAGTGTTTTCTGATTCTTTATATTTCAAAATTTTTACTTGATTTTTGCCTTCTGCTCATCTGCTCTTAGGTCTCTGTATATTATTTTTTTATTTCAGTCAGTGTATGTTTAATTTCTATTTGTCCTTTATCATCTTTTACCTATTAGCACTTTACCTTCAGATCTGGAGGGTGTTTTTTTTCTAAAAATGAATTTCTTAATAAAATAATAAAATTTATTCAAAAGCACAAATATATTCTAAATATTTTTATTGAAGTGACAATCTATAATTAAACACTAAAACTTGCCAGTTCCAACATTATGTTCTATAATCCTATCTGCCCACAAGTAGAAGCCTGTTCCTCTAAGACTCCATAGTTCCTGAAAAAGAAATGTTCCTTAATAGTATCGTCATATCTTCACTTTTAACTCAAGCTTAATAGGAACCTCAAGATAATCTTATTCATGCAGATTCACAATGTTCTCTGTTAGTCCATGCAAATAAACATAAACTATGTACTTCTGACAGAATATGTAGAAACTAAACAGATCTTAAATGTTATCAAATAGATTTGCTCTTTCTCCTTTCCCCTTACTTTCCCTTTTCTCTTTGTTACACTACCCCTCTATTCCATCTTCCTTACCTCCATTTCTTCTTTTGCCTTTTTCTTTTTTGATTTATAAATTTTATTGTAACCTCAGTCAACCAACTTATCCTTTTCAGATGCAACATTTAATAAATCCAACAGTTAAGCTCTGGAAGGAGCATTTAGTATTTGTTATTTATTATAAGTTTTAATGTCTATAAATAGGTCTCTAAGTTTGTTATTGGGATATATTTGGAAACAAATGTAACTTTTACCACCTTTATGCACCATATGAAGTTCAAAATAAATGATATGCTTAAAAAGTATACATTACAGAATACTAAGTTAATTTTCTTCTAAATCCAGCAAATAACTACTACACATGCATGCAATTCTTATATAAAAAGGTTACTTGTCTTTCACCTGTCAATGTTAATATTTATGTTAATAGGCTCATGCATTAATTGATGCATTGAATATCAAGTGAAAATTATCTTCTGAGAATTTTATATTAAGTTTTAAGTAAGAGCTGATGATAAAAAATAGCAAACTGAAATAGCAATAAATTAGAGATCAATGCCCCTTCCCTGCAACACAGCAACACATACACACACACACACACACACACACACACACACACACATATATATATACACAGAGTAATTTGAGATATACAAGAAAACCTTATGGTAATTAATAAACATAACTTCCTCTTCTGGTTGACCACTCTACATAGGATGGCCTATTCATTTATTCTGGGTGTTAAATCTGAGCTGTCTTAAAACAGTTTCTATGTCTGGATTTGCACTGTCACTCTGTCTATGTAATTGTATTTCAAGAGTATTTCTTAAATATGAGCTGATCAATGGGTCTCTCGATAGGCCAATTTATTTGAAGCAGTCTTTCTGTTTGAACCTTTAGTTCTAAACATACAAACAATGCTCTTTCTTTATAAAAATTCAGCCTGATCACAAACTCCATGATTGGATACTACACCTTTGCTCTGTCATATCTCACCCCTCCCTGGGCTATTCCCTACAATCAAGAGATAATCCACAAGAATAGAGAGGAATAGTCATAAGAAGAAACCCACCATGACCTGTAAGGGTCTTCTTTACAACATGACCTGTCATTAGTTTTTTTTACCCCCACAAATTGTTATTCACAAAACAGCTCTTGTACCCCTCTCTACCTTTGTAGTAAGTCCTGGTATGAGATCCTAAACCTAGCAGTACAGAAAAATACAACTGAAGCCCTGACTGGTTTGGCTCAGTGGATACAGCATTGGCCTGTGGACTGAAGGGTCTGGGGTTCGATTACAGTCAAAGGAAATACCTTGGTTGCGGGCACATACCTAGTAGAGGGATGTGTGCAAGAGGCAGCTGATAATGTTTCTCTCTCACCGATGTTTATAACTCTATATCCATCTCCCTTCCTCTCTGTAAAAAAATCAATAATATATTGAAAAACAATAACTGGAATTCCAGAGTCATGTATTGAGTGTTCAATGCCCTTGTTTACTCTTTACTAGCTATCCTTGGGCAAGTCACTTTAAATATTTAAGTCTTAGTTCTCTTTAAAATGGTGATTATAATACCTAGCACAAAGCCTGAAACAAGCAAAATACATCATAAAAGTGACTGATACAATGTTTAATAATGTCAAATGTATATCACTATTTTAGATGCTTAAGTATTAATTAGCTGGATAGATCAAGTATAAACCAAGACTAACAGAATTTATAAAAAATATCAAGGAAAATTAAAATTATGGGCATGATGTAAAAACATACCATGGAACTTCAAGGAACTATATCTAAGCATTTTATAATTGACCTGTTAAGAGTAAGCTTCCTTAAGCTGGTCTGATATTTCAAATGTATTTTACCTATTCAAACATAAGCTATTTTGAGATTTTCACTTAGAGCTTTCTTTTTCTGTGCAATCTAGTTCCCAATATTGTCCCTTCCACTAATTTCTTCTCAAATTCACATAAGCATATATTCAATGAATCTTTTTCCATAGGTATAATCCATGGTAAATTTGTGAGAAAGTGTATTTTCTTCACACCATTTTTATTATTCCTTTCTCCATCCCAAAAAAAGAATTAGAGGAAAGAATACATTCATTGGGAATTTTATCAACCATTAATAAAATAACCAAGCACTATTTAATCTTATATGATTAAGTTTTTAATATTTCTACTGCATGATCCCAGTTTACTTAAGGATATTTAAGTGAAAATGTTGGATTCTGAAAACAAACAAATATAAAGCGTTCAATATTTAATATTGATTAAATACTATAATTAAGTTTAATAATATTTAATACTTTATCTAATAAAAATGACAAAACATTTTGGGAAATTATGTTTACTTCCCACTGTTTACAATAGTATTAATATAAGAAATTATGAATTATAACTTATAGAAATTAAAATACTCAGTGCTTAATATCATACAATTATGGAAAATTTAGTCAAGATTACACTTACCATGTTGAAAGTATATATTATTTTAATTGAATTTGTTGGATTATTATATAGATCTTATTTTGAGTAGCTGACACACATTTGAATAAAAAATATTCTTGAATTTTACGAGATAATTGCTGTTTTACATTAAATGTAAGTAATTTAATATTTCATAAACAATACAATTGTTCATATTTTTTAACTATCAGTGAAAAAGATAGACAAATTATCTGTGTGCTACACATGAATAAAAATGAATGGCAGTTTAACAAACACACTTAAACAATGCAAAACATGGTTTTACAGATTTTGATTTAGCTAATTAG
>PVJN01037107.1:0-21117 GCA_004026805.1 Lasiurus borealis | reverse complement strand
AAAGCACAGTGTCTGGTAAACAGTGTTATGTTCTTTCCACCCTGCAGTGCCAACATTCTGTCGGTTCCTGAGAAAATCCAAGTCCCATTCTCTTCCTGGGTCCGGCCCTCTCCGTTTGCAAAAAGGGAACGACAGCTGGATTAGATGGTTTCCTAGGCACCTTCCAGCTCTGACAGTCAATCATTGTACTGTGTGCTTTTTTTTTTTTTTTTGGTGGTAGCACAGGCCTGGCACTTTTCTCTCCCCCTGTCCCCCACCCCCACTCAGAGGGAATATGATACCCATCTGCTCCAGCACATTAAGGCTCCCATCCTGCCTGACTCATTTGATAGGAACAACAGGTTCACATGCCAATCGTAAAGGAGAACCAAAGGGGCCCAGAAAAGAGAAAAGGGGGAAAGGATCCAACCTTTTTCCATCGGTTTTTGAGAGAGTGGAAAGGAGAGGGAGAGACAGGAAAACGAAAAGATACTCTTTTTAAGGACTAACCATCTAGAAACTGACACGTGAGTATTCTAAACACCCCTCACGTGAAGCTTAGTTACTTAAAAAAAAAAAAAACTTGCACTTTCTTTTGAGCACTTTCTGTGCCTGACACTTGGCTAAGCTCTGTGAAACTTAACCCGTATAGCAACCTTTAAGTATTATTACTGTCTGCTTTGAACAAAGGAGGGTTCTCTGCGGCTCAAGGTCACACAGCTAGTAAGGAAGGGGCAGAGCCTGAACTTGAACCCGGGTCTACCTCCCTCCAGAGTTCTGACTCTTCACAGGGTTTTCTCCTTCTTCACTGCAGTCCTGTGAGGGAGGCCGAGCAGAGATCATCCATCACCTTTGCTTTAAAGAGGGAGAGGTGGAGGGGAAAAGGGGAGAGTGGTAGGAGCGAGTCTCAAAAGAGGCTTGCAATTTGCATAAAATACAAGAGTCACTGCAGAAGATGCTCGGCCCAGCCCACGCGCCCCTGCCTTCCCAGGTGCGGGCTCTTCCCGTCCTAAGAGTCTGCTTCACCCTCTTCCACTTCGCTCGCACGCCCGCAACACCGGAGGGCGGAAGGCAGCCGCGGGGACCCGACACCTTCCCGGCGCGGTCGCGGCACCGGAGGAGGGGAAACCGAGGCGCAGCTCCACCTCCGCGCGGCGGAGCGTTCCGATGCCAGCGGAGGGCGGGAGCAGGGGCGCCCACCCACCCCGGTCCCGCCAGGGACAGATAGATGCTCAGCCTCCGCCGGGACCCAGCGGCGCCTCCTCAGCCGGCGCCTCCCGCGCGCCCAGGTCCCCCATCTCCCCTCCCACCGCCACCCCCAGCTCGGGCGGCCCCGGGCCTGGCGCTTCCCGGGGATGCGGGCGGAATAAGTCTGCCCGCAGCCTCCGCGGGCCGCCCGCCGCCTACCTCGCCGGGAGCTGCCGCCGGCTCTCGCCCGCGCAGTCGGGGCTGCGGGCGCTGGAGCTGCAGCGGAGCCGCGAGGCGTGGGGCGGCCCGACGCGCCGGGAGCCCCGCCCGCGGGGCGGACAGCGAGCCACGGGGCCGGGGCGGGCGGGCGCCGTCACGTGACGCGCGGGGCCGGGGATGCTGGGAGCGGCGGCGGCGGCGGCGGGCGGCGGGTCCTGGACCACCGCGGCCGGCGGAGCAGGAACCTGGAGGCGTCCCTGCGGGGAGGGGAGAGGAGAGGGGGCGCGTGGGGCTTCCGTGCTGCGAGGGGAGCCTGTGGGAAGAGGAGGATGATGGAAGCTTGTACTGCGCGGCCCCCAAAGGGGCAGAAATAGCATCGGTGGGTGGGAAGCGCAGGCAGGCAATGCTGGGGTCAGTAGAGAGAGAGAGGGTTCGTCCGATCACCGGAATGCGCTGGAGTTGGGCTGTTGCACATGGTGGTCAGCAGCTTGTAGGTGTGCTCATAGAGGCTGGGGTTCATTCATTCGACAGATGGACCGCTGGCTATGCGGCGTGTATCTATAGATACAGCGCTTGCCACAGTGCCTGCCACCTGGTACAAGGGTAGTTGCTGCTGCCGCTGCTTATTAATGTGGGCGTAAAAGGGAACAGAGCAGATGTGGTTCCTGTCCTCGAAGTTGATTCTCAAGTGGAGAAGGTAGTTGCTTATCAGATAGATTTAAGTGTGTATTTTAAATTATAGTGGGTGCACTGAAGGACTCTGATTTAAAATGAGGGGGGCAATGCCGAGACCGGTTTGGCTCAGTGGATAGAGCGCCGGTTTGCGGACTGAAAGGTCCCAGGTTCGATTCCGGTTGGGGGCATGTACCTTGCTTGCAGGCACATCTCCACTGTGGGGCGTGCAGGAGGCGGCTGATCAAGGTCTCTCTCTCTCATCGATGTTCCTGACTTCCTATCTCTCTCCCTTCCTCTCTGTAAATAATCAATAAATATATATTAAAAAAAATAAAAATAAATAAAATAAAATGAGGGGGCAAGGGAAAGGTGGTCAGCGCCCTCTCGGAGAAAGGTAAGAAGGAGCCAACCAGGTGTCAGGAGGGAAAGCCAGTGTGAGGACCCAGGTGGGGTGGAGCCGGGCAGAGGAAAGAAGATTGCTCTTTGGGTAAATGGAAGATGTCCAGTTTGTCAGAGCTTGTTGTTGGGTTAAGGAGAGAACAGTATAAATGAAGTTAGGTAGGAGCTAGATGCTGCTGCACTTAACAGGCCATGATAAGGATTTTAAAAAATTATGTGAAAGGGAGCCACTGAAGGTGTAGAGAATGTAGATGAGTTGATACCTTTAAAAAAAATAATAATATGCCAGCTACTATGTGGAGAATAGACAAAGCTAAGAGTGGAAGCAGAGACACTGGTTAAGACTTGGACTGGAATGAATAATGGTGGTGAAGATGGAAATGGGTCAGAGACACATTTTAGGGGGTAGAGTCAAATTTGGCTCGATATGGGAAATTAGGAGGATTCCCAGAATTCTAGCTTAATCTACTGACTGGGCCCATGGAAGTGCTGTTTATTGAAATGGTACCTATTGTAGGGGAACATATTTGGAGGTGGAGGGAGATCAAAAGCACAATTTTGCACCTGCTAAATTTAAGATGCTTCTGAGTCATGGAAATGAAACAATAAAAAAAGCTAGTTGGATATAGACTTCTCTATTTTAGGAGAGAATGTCAGCTACAGAAATCTAACTTGAGAATGCAATAAAAAAGAAATTATCACACTGGACAGAGGTTTGTAATAGCTGATCCCGGTGGTCCCATTGACCTGTCAGTCCCTAGTTCTATAGAACGTATTCTATAAAAATGAATTCCATCTATTATTACTCTGAGTGAAGTCCTAATTACCATGCAGCTGTTCTTTTTTTATACATGGGTGGGGAGTGGTAGTGGGGGAGGAACCACCGAAAGCCTAAAGCCAACAGTGTATTTTAAGCAGACACAAAGCTATACACAAAGCTAGAGATACTAGAGTAGAAACATCTCTCTTACTTAGGTCAGATCAGAACAGGTTACGATTTATATTACAATGAGTTTGATGATTTACTGATGACTGGAAAAGCCATGACATCTAATTCTTTGAATAGTACCCCATTGTGTGAAACTGGCAGTCTAGATGTCTGTCAGTAATCAAAAGCCTGAATTTCTGGATTTGTGCCAGCCAACATTATCCTTTGGCATTTCTATAAAACAGCTAGCCTTTTATTTTTATTTATTTATTATTATTACTAGGGACCCAGTGCACGAATTTATGCATCTTGAAAGGAACTATGTGCCCCTAGGCTGCGGTGAGCACAGGGGCAGGTATCGGCCCATCCTCTGTGCCCCTGCCCTGTCTCTCCCACAGCAGCCCCTAGTCCCCGTCTGCTGGCAGCCTTGCTCCTGCCACTGCTCCCACATGCTGACAGCACCAGCCCCACTTGCATCCACCCACAGCGCGGAGCAATTGGGGCCAGAGCCAGCAGCAGGTGCAAGCACTAGCTGCTGTTCCAATTGCCGCTCTGGAGCCACCACTCACACTTGCTGACGGCATTGAGTGATCAGGGCTTGCACCAGGCGCCAGCAGTGGGTGCGAGTGCTGATGAGACCGCGGCGCCTGAGAGCAAAGAATTTTCAGTAACCACCAGAGATTCACCCCAATGACAGCAACCAGCGCCCCTCCTTGGTCTGGCACTCCAGCTCACCTTCTCCACCAACCTGCTGTGGCCAACACCTGTCATGTCTGTGCTCTGCCGCCTACTGCCAACACCCATTGTGTTCCACACATGCCCCCTGGTGATCAGTGCATGTCATAGCAACCGGTTGGTTGTTCTACGGTTCCAATTAGCCTTTTATTATATCAGACTAGAGGCCCCGTGCATGAAATTCATTCATGGGGGGTGTGTCCCTCAGCCCAGCTTGTACCCTCTTCAATCTGGGACTCCTTGAGGGATGCCTTACTGGGATCAAGCCTAAACAGGCAGTCGGACATCCCTCTCATAATCTAGGACTGCTGGCTCCCAACTGCTCACCTGCCTGCCCCTAACTGCTTCTGCCTGCCAGACTGATCACCCCCAACCACTCCCTTGCCAGCCTGATTGATGCCTAACTGCTCCCTGCCAGCCTGTTTTCCCCTAACTGTCCTCCCCTGCAAGCCTGGTCACCCCTAAATACCCTCCCCTGCAGGCCTGGTCCCCCACAACTGCTCTCCTCTGCAGGCCTGGTTCCCCCACAACTGCCCTCCCCTGCTGGCCATCTTGTGTCCACATGGGAATAGTCATCTTTGACCACATGGGGGCAACCATCTTGTGTGTTGGAGTAATGGTCATTTTGCATATTACTCTTTTATTAGATAGGATAAAGGCCTGGTGCCTAGGTGGGGGCTGGCTCATTTGCCCTGAAGGGTGTCCTGGATCAGGGTTGGGGTTCCCTTGAGGTGTAGGGTGGCCTGGGCAAGGGGCCTGTGGTATGTTTGCAGGCTGGCCACACACCCCAGCGACCCAAGTGGAGGCCCTGGTATCTAGGCTTTATCTATCTTCTATAATTGAAACTTCATAGCCTTCAGCAAAGGCCAGGGTAGACCAGGAACTTGGCTTCCTCCATCAACAGGGAAACCCTGTTCCCTCAGTGGCCACAGCCATTTTTGTTGGGATTTACTTATCTTCTATAATTGAAACTTTGTAGACTTCAGTGGAGCCAGCCAGGGAGTGCAGGAAGTTTGACTTCTTCCATCACCAGGGAGTCTCAAGCCTCCTTCTCACTCCGTGGCCACAGCCATCTTGATTGGGTTAATTTGCATACATACTCACCCCTGATTGGCTGGTGGGCATGGTTTTTGGTTGTTGCAGAGGTATGGTCAATTTGCATATTACTCTTTATTAGACAGGCTAGTAGCAGAGCTGAAGCTGTAACCCAGGGCTTTGAACTACTCATTCTAGTGCTCCTTTCTAACATATAGATTCTAACAACCCAATTTTCATATTACATATATGTCTAAATCATCTTTTATTCACCAATCATATTTTTAATGTCAGCTGATTAATGACTATTTCAAGTAACTGCATGATGAGGCAGTTGCCAGTGGAACATTGTTTCAAATGCAGCAGTATTATTTTCTATGGCTATTTATGTAATATTAATTTTTGCATGTCTTTTATAGACATTAATTGGAATATGAAAATACTAATGTGACTGAGAAAGAGGAAAATTATCAGACATGCCTTAAAGCAGATCTTTCACATTAGTACAATGCTTTTGGGCTAAAGCCAGCTGTTTTATTTATGAAGGGACAATTTAAGAGTATTTCATAACTGAAAACATTTCATCAGATATTATTTAAAACAGAGTGATTTTGTAATGTTTTACATCTCAATAACAAGTCTGTTCAACTTTTATAGATGTGATTTCTATATAAGCTTTTCTGAACTTGCACAAAAGTAGGCAGATGGTACCACAGGTATGCATCTGTAATGTTACATGCATGCAAATAGCATGTAAATAACAACTGTTCACAGTCTCCTATGTGATAGACACATAAGAGTATGGAAAAGACCTGGTGTTTTATTTCTAATTTATCAGTGTAGCCTTCAAAAAAATAGATTAAGATTGGTCTTGTGTAATGAAATTTAGAATTGCAGTATATACACTAACCAGCAGATGTCAGAATGGGATCTTCTTTAAGACTAGCTTGAAATACAATAGGAATTTCTGGAAGGACTGAAGGTTTTTCCTCTTCTGTGCTCGATACACTCCAGTCACACTGGCCTTTATTCCTTAAACACATCTACTTTAACACTTTTTCAAAGATTCCTCGCTCTTTTATCAGGCAAATTCCTAGTCATCCAAATCTTACTTTAATATGACTTTCACAGGGAGTTTTCCCTGCTTTCTCCCCAACCCATGGATCAAGGGCTCCCCTATACTTTATTCTCAGTTACCTGTACTTCATTCTCCTATCAATTTATATACTAGAGACCCGGTGCAAAAATTGTGCACCGGTGGAGTCCCTCAGCCTGGCCTGCTCCCTCTCACAATCCCGAACCCCTCAGGTGATGTACTGGTGGGGCCTGGTGCCATGCTGCTCCCACTCATCCCACCCCCACCACACCTGCCACCACACTCGGGCACACAAGGGGAGTGTCCCTGGGAGAGGCTCGTGGCGCTTGCCAGCCCTGACCAGTGTCTGGCGCCTGTCAGTTAACCTGTGCTCCCACTGTGGCAGCGCACTGACAGCCGAGGTCCTGGTGGTCATTGCACATCATAGCAACCAGTCAACCAGTCTTGGTTGCTTGGGTTTTTATCTATCTAATGAAGATTAGTGATGAAATTATGTAATTCTGACTCCCTTACTAGATTGTAAGCAAGCCTCTTAAAGAGAGGAACCATGAATGAATTTTGCTCTGCTGTATCCCTCACTTACCTCAGTACCTGGCCATGTGTAGGCAATGAATGTTTATGAAAGTGAACACCTCTATCAGATAGGTTGGGAATATTTTTCTGAGGCCTAGAATGACAGGTAGTATCTGAAAAGTTAGCATTTTTCCATCTTCAACGCAGCAGTCAATGTATTTAGCCTCTTCTTTGTAAGGATATTGTGTGGAATAGAAAAATATGTGAGATAGTACTTCAAGTAGTTTTCAGTAACAGAGAAAAGAAGTGCCAAGTTTCCCCCATCGTGGCAAGCCCTATTACAGAATATCCATGTTCAGATTCTTTTGCAAACCTCTTCTTCCAGTGAAAAGCCCCTTCCACAAGCCAGTCCACGTTGGTCACAGTAGTTGAACTTTCCAAATACTAATCCTATCTGCCTTCTGGGGCAATTATTCTTCCTTTGACATAACAACCCTTTTAGTTATTACAAACAGCTCTCAGACTCCTACTATAGGTCTTCTTAAGGCTAAGCACCTTTACTTTTTTTTTTTTTTTTAATTCTATAGATTTCAGAAAGGAAGGGAGAGGGAGAGGTAGAAACATCGATGAGAGAGAATCATTGATGGGCTGCCTCCTGCATGACCCCTACTGGAGATCAAGCCCGAAACCCAGGCATCTGCCCTTGACCAGAATCGAACCTGGGACCATCCAGTCTACAGGCCGATACTCTACCCCCTGGGCCAAACTGGCTAGGGCTAAGCATCTTTAATTTAAAAAAATTATTTCTTGCCAAGACCAGTTTGGCTCAGTGGATAGAGCGTCGGCCTGCGGACTGAAAGGTCCTGGGTTCGATTCTGGTCAGGGGCATGTACCTTGCTTTCAGGCACATCTCCAGTGTGGGGTGTGCGGGAGGTGGCTGATTGATGTCTCTCATCGATGTTTCTGACTTTCTATCCCTCTCCCTTCCTCTCTGTGAAAAATCAATAAAAGATATTAAAAAAAAAAATTATTTCTTATAAGCGTGATTTCTAAACACTTTCAATTTCCAGACAGATAACTATCAAACTTACAGGTTGGTTATCTTTCTTTTTCAATTCTGACCTGAAGATATGTATTTTAAGTTTATTCTAGAGAGGAAAATAGAGGGAGAAACATCAATCTGAGAGAGTAACATCGATTGCCTCCCCTACATGCTCAACCAGGGATTGAGCCTGCAATCCGGGCATGTGCCCTGACTGGAAATTGAACGTGTGATCCTATGGTGTAGTGCAGTGGTCAGCAAACGGTGGCTCCCGTGGTTTGCTGCTCTGTTGACTAATGAGTTTGCCCACCACTGGTATAGGGGACAAGGTTCTAACAAACTGAGCCACACGAGCCAGAGCAGGCTGGCTACTCTTGAAGCATCTGTCAGACCTTAATGTAATTTTATTTATTTTTTTATAAATATTTTTTTATTGATTTCAGAGGGAGAGAGGGATAGAAACATTGATGGGAGGATAATTAGCTGCATCCCCTCCTGTTCCTCCCCACCACCTACTGGGGATCCAGTCTGCAACATGGGCATGTACCCTGACTAGGAATCCAACCAGCAACCTCCTGGTTCACAGGCTGAGGCTCAACCACTGAGCCACATCAGCTGGGCTAATATAATTTTATTACTACAACCTAAAATTCTTTCATTTTAATTTTATTTGATTATTTTTTAAAAATATTGATTTTAACCCATACCCAGTGGCTATCAAATGCCTTGATTCAAGATTTCTCTGAAAGGCCACCCTAGCATCAAAGACACCTTTGTATTTGACTAAAGCTGCTATTGCAACTAGGGTGACCAACCATCCTGGTTTACCCAGGACAGAGAGGTTTCCCAGAACACAGGCATTTTAGGGCTAAAACTGGGACAGTCTGAATGGTTGGTCACCCCAGCTGTAGCTGCATGACAGTTCAACTTCTCCTGACCAGCCTGTTTCACTTGCTCTCTTATGTTTTCCCACAAACTACTCCCCCAACACCCTCTGCACAAAATCTCAGCATCCTCTCCAGGGAACAAACTGGCAATAGGGCTTTTTAACAAAATTCTTTTTTAAGAGAGAATTACAGCCCTTTGTATGCTATTGGAAACGATCCAACAACAAAAAGAAAATTTGACAAAAGGAAGAATTGCAGGCAAGATCCATGGATAGTTAATGAGTGGAGGAATTGAGTGCACCGAGACAGGATTGATCTTAAATAGGAGCAGACATTTCAAACAGGAGGGAGGGTACAAATGCTGGTGTGTGGGTAGGTATCATGGGGTAAGTTTATGAAAGCTTTCTTCTGGATGCTTCTGTGTTCTCAGGGAAATATGAAGCAACATCATTAGCTGGGCTTAAAAATTAGAGGAGATATGGGAATTCTGAAGCAAGAGAAGATAGGAAATGTGTAGAGAACAAAGAATAACCTGTGGAAAATGTAGTGGTCCTGCAGGACCCAAATGAAGAGGCATCATTTTCCGAGTGGATTCTGTCAGCATGTCTGTTTTCCCCCAACCACTTTCAACTGCACAGGACAGGCACAGAGCAGGCAAAGAGTTGGATTTAAGAGGGTTGAGTTTTACCCGGGAAGTACAATGAAGCTAGAGAGAGGGAAAGAGGGTTGAAGGTATGTGTTAATCATGGCTAATGGAGTCTAAGCTGAGACAATGAGGTAGGTGGTAGAGTGAACAGACTTTGGGGCCAGGAGGAACTAAATTATCAGTACTGGAGAAAGGCACTTGAGGATAGGATACACTAAATAAATATTAAAATTCCCAAGCTTTGGCCAGCTACTATTTATTAGCCCCTGAAAATTCTAGAGTCTCAAACTCCCTATCTGTAAAATGGCATTAACATCGATGGTTAAGGCTGTATCAGGTGATGAATTTAAATAGTAATTCTGAAGTCTGTATACAATTAGAAAATAAGCATGCTATCTCATAGCACCTAGAAACATGAACAAATGCAGTGAGTGCCAGACAGATCAGTTCTAAGCACCTTATACCAAAGACTAACCATTAATAACTAGCATTTACCAAGTGTCAGGCACTGTGCTACCTGCTCTACTTGCATTCTCTCACTCTACTCTTATAACACTTTAAAATAGAGATATTCCTATATGCTAATTTTAAATGAGATTTAAAGGTTCATTTGCTATAAGTCCTGCAACTCCTAAGTGTTGGAGCCAGATCTCAAAATCAAGTCTGCTTGTCTTTAGAGTTAGTGTCTGTGACCATGGTACTATATCATGCAGTTGGGAATGGACATAAATTACCAACAAGGAACACAGCAAAAGGGTGATAAAAATATACACTCTTTGGATGAAAATGGTGGGTTGAGAACATACTCCCACTCCCTCCTGTAATTTTATTAAATGACAGCTAAGATTTTTATTTGTTTTAGGACATAAATCTAAAAGGAGGGAAGAAAAGAGACAACAGCAACAAAGTTAGAAGATGGAAAACAGTTGGGACAAGTAGTAAATAACATGGCAGACCCAAGAAAACAGAATCCTGAGTTAACAGTAAGAACAGCGAAACAACCCAATTTACATCATAGATCCCTAAAAAGCTCAGGAACTGATGGCTTCATATGCTTGTGGAAATAGGAGGTGAAGGGGTAGAAACAAAAATAAGAATTGGTTGAAGTTTTAAGTAGGCAGATGCTCTGTGCAACACTACATCGCTAAGCAGGCTCCTCACCAAATTAGAAGTTCATCTTCTGAAAAGGGTAAAATAGCAAATTTTCTGGATTTGGGGATGCTAGGCAGTTATAGACAGGGTACTGCACTCAATACAAAGACTCAGTGAAAAAATGCACAGTGGACATGAGATACAGAAAACAAGAGATACAACATGGGATGAGAAGAAAAGGAATTCCCAGGATGATGGTGAAGAGAGATCCCAAAGTATGGCCACACATCATATACAGAAAACTGTGAGGCAGTCAGAAAGCTTCAGGAGAAATTCAGCAAGATGAAACAGCGTATCTAATGAAACTGAAAATGGGAGCAATGGCAAAAAGTTTAGTCGATTTAGTGGTAAATTCATAGAAAACTAAGTCTAGGAAAAACAAAAAGATATGCAGGAAATGAAAACAATGACCAGCGCCTGGAATGCTAATGAAATTGACCTAATGAAAATCATACTAAATACACTGAAAGGAAGAAAAAATCAGATGTATGAGTAAGGGAGGTAAGAGATCTAAATCCTTACAGACATGGAGAAGTCAGTAAGTCTAAAACAGAAAAATCAATACAATCATGTTATTTAGAGATATGAAGCAAATACTAATATAACTAAAAATAGGTAAATGTACTTGCTTTGCCTTTAGGAGGAAGATTAAAGACTGTCCCCTTCTCCAATAAACTTGGAGAACTATCTTACTTTTAAAATACATGTTTTTTCCTTTGGTGATATTACATATCTTCAGCATCAGGCAGGAATGATGCCTTTCACAAAGGTTGCTTAATGAAACAATGTCGCTTCATTAAGATTAGCAAATTCTCCATTCCAAAACAAGAGGAACTCAACTTCATGTAGTTGTAATAATCAAAATATTACAGTAGTCTCATCAGTGATTGATTTGCAGTCAAAAGCAGGTTTAAAAGAAGAAAAAAAACCACAATTTTTCTTAATTGGTTCATTTATTAAAAATATAGACTAATGGTCCTGTGCTTAAATGTTGTTGTGGATGTGTGCTGGCTTCCATAAACCATAACTAATCACAAGGAGCTCTTCAATATACTCCTGTCAGAAGTTAAAAGGTTGCTAGAAATGACTGACAAGACAGGGCCACTGCAGACATAATTCCCTTATATAATTAATAATTGCTAGAAAATGGAGTTTGACATTATTTACAATTATACCAACATCCATGGAGGCTGAGTATCACAGGCATAAGAAACGTGTTTTCATGTTTCCCAAGTAGTTTTCTGTTTTAGCTATGAAAGTCAGTTACCACAACCAAACTTGTTCTTACGAAGTAGAAATTTTATGTCCATTCAACCAGAGTCTCTTACATCTTTCTGGGCCTATTCATTTGCAGAGTAGAAACTGTAACCAGGTTCTTCATATCATGCAGTCACATGTAACGTCCAATCTTTATATACTGTCCAATTTCTTTAAGATAAAAGGAGCTGAAAGAAAAATAAACAAACAGAATTTGTTTTCATTAGCCCAAGTGACATTATGAAATTATAAGACTGGGAACAAATCTACAGGTTTAGAGCAATACATTTTTTGAAACAACTGCAAGTGATGGCCAAGCCTCTGTCTGCACAACCCATCAAAAGGGACTCACTGTCTTTCTAGGTGGCCCATTCTAGTGTCATCCAGCTATGACTGACTAGAGTAAACCCAAACTTCTCTCAAATGACAATCCTTTACTCTTGTGATTTCACTGTCAAAGGCACAAAACTCTAGAAGAAACAAACTGGCATTTATTTAACCTTTAAAAAAGAAAGTGGGTGAGAGTGGAGACACAACAATGAACTAGGTCGGCAAATTGTGGTTCACAAGCCACATGCAGCTCGAGAGCCACGGTTTGCTGCTCTGTTGACTAATGAGTTTGCCGACCACTGACCTAGACTTTCAATTCGAATAATTACAGACTGTTTTTGTTCCTTGTGATTAAGCCCCTATCTCAGTGGTTGGCAAACTCATTATAGTCAACAGAGAGGCAAACCGCAGCTAGAGAGCCGCATGTGGCTCGGGAGCTGCAGTTTGCCGACCACTGGGCTAGGACAACTAGATAAGTCAATTACACATTTTTTGTTGTTAATCCTCACCTGATATTTTTTCATTGATTTAAAAAATATATATAATTGATTTTTTATAGAGAGGAAGGGAGAAGGATAGAGAATTAGAAACATCGATGAGAGAGAAACATTGATCAGCTGCCTTCCACACGCCCCCTACTGGGGATGTGCCCGCAACCAAGGTACATGCCCTTGACCGGAATTGAACCTGGGACCTTTCAGTCCGAAGGCCAACATTCTATCCACTGAGCCAAACCAGTTTCGGCTCATTGATTTTTTCAGAGTGGAAGGGAGGGAGGGAGATGGGGAGACACACACACATCGATTGGTTGCCTCTCGCATATGCCCCCACCAGGGCTGGGGATTGAACTGGCAACTCAGATATGTGCCCTTGACTGGAATAGAACCTGAGATCCTTTGGTGCTGGGGCCAACCACTGAGCATACCACCCAGGGCCAGTCACACATTTTGTTGGCTGGGGCCAACACTCTAACCACTGAGCATACCACCCAGGGCCAGTCACACATTAGCTATGCCAGACCACATATGATACAGCCCTACTTCAATTATAAGGGCCTATCAGGATGGTGTAGGTAGAAATGTCTATTAAATTAGTAAGTGTTAAAAAACAACAACAACAACTAATAAGTATTGTCATAAGGATCCAAAGAATATTACTGTTATGTGTAAAAGTGCTATAGCCAAAATAAGCACATAAAAAGATGCTCAACAAAACTAATCATCATGCCAATGCAAACTGAAACTACAAGGGGATACCACCTCACATCTATTACGATGGCTACTATAAAAAAGAAAAAACTGGTAGCAAGGATGTGGAAAAATTGGGACTTTTGTGATCACTGTTGGGAATGTAAAATGGTTATATCTGCTGTGAAACACAATGGTGGTTCCTCAAAAAATTAAAAATAGAGATAAGCAAAATACGGTATACAATGGAGTATCATTCAACTTCAAAAAGGAAGGAAATTATGAACATATGCTATAACAGATTGACTTTAGGACATCAAACTAAGTGGAATAAGCCAGTTACAAAAAAAAAATAATAATAAGTACTGTATGATTCTACTTATATGGGATACTTAAAGAGTTCTGGAGATTGCCCTGACTGGTGTTCTCAGTGGTTAGAACATCAGACCCATACACTAAGGGTTGTGGGTTTGATTCTTGGTCAAGGGCATGTACCTGAATTGCAGGTTCCATCCCCAGCCCTGGTGGGGGCATGTGCAGGAGGCAACCAATATAGGTGTCTTTTTTCTTTTTAAAAAAATATTTCTTTTTTATTGACTTGAGAGAGGAAGGGAGAAACATCCATGATAAGAGAGAACCGTGATCAGCTGCTTCCTGCACAACCCCTACTGGGGATCTAGCCCTCAACCCTAGCATGTGCCCTAACCAGGAATCTAACTGTGACCTCCTGGTTCACAGGTTGACACTCAACCACTGAGCCACACCAGTGTCTCTCTTTCTCATAGATATTTCTCTCTTTCTCTCTCCCTCCCACCCTTCCTCCTCTCTAAAAATCAATGGAGCCTAGCCAGTTCGGCTCAGTGGATAGAGTGTCGACCTACAAATTGAAAGGTCCCAGGTTTGATTCTGGTCAAGGGCACATGCCCGGGTTGTGGGTTCAATCCCTAGTGGAGGACTTGCAGGAGGCAGCGATCCATGATTCTATCTCATCATGAATGTTTCTATCTCTCTCTCATTCTTCCTTCCTCTCTGAAATTAATAAAAATGTATTTGTAAAAAAATCAATGGAAAAAATATCCTTGCTTGAGGATTAACAGAGCTCTGGAGATGGATGATAATGGTTGCACAATATTATGAATGTATTTAATACTACTACCCTGTACATTTAAAAAACAGTTAAGATGGTAAATTTTATTTTATGTGCCTTTTACCATCTTTAAAAATTTGGGGAAAAAGAGCTGTGATAAAAAAAAAAGCTGCCAGAATCTTTTCTCAGTACTCATACTAAAATAATAAAGCATTTTATTATTATCAATCTGAAGACAGTGAGATCGGTCAGAAACTGGCAGCTGTCTGTCATCTTTTCTACTAATTCTTATCAGAAAAAAAAATCAAGTGAATGGATAAACAAAATGTGGTATATCTCTACAGTGGACTCTTATTCAGCAATGAACAGGAAAGAAATAACAATACATGGAAGGAGATAATACATGCTACAATATGGACGAACCTCGAAAACATTATGCAAAATGAAATAAGCCAGATACAAAAGATCATGTATTGTGTAGATTAACAGTTGCCAAGGGCTGAGGGAGGGGTTTAATGAGGAATGACAGCTTAGGGCATGGAGTTTCTTTTAAAGGGAAAGAAAATGTTCTGAAATAGATTGTGGCAATGGTCGTACATCTCTGACTACACTAAGAAACCACTAAACTGTACACTTTAAAATGGGTTAATTGCATAAGATTAATTGTATTTCAATTTAAAAAGTGATAATACAGAACGGTATTCTGTATGTTATTTTGAAACAGTCTCATATCAAATACAAAGGTCACCGAGAAGCAAATATTTGACTGGCAGCTAAATAAACAAAAAAAATGGTTAAGTGGGGGAAATAAGTTGGGAGCCGCAAAAGGCTGTTGAAGAAGCCTCAGGCGATTTACATCAGTTGGCAGTTTCTGTTCACCAGGGCTCCCTCTCCCCGGAAACAGAATAACACCACCGACAATAAGAGGGACACCTGGCATCATCAGTGAGCTCTGGGCGAGGCGCCATATAAGTTTCTACAGGATGATGACCTTGGTATGGCCTTCGTTCACCTGAATCGTCCCTGCTTCCCCATTCAGGCCTGACAGCAATGTACAAGGAGCCATGACGAGTACTGAACCCCGAACGAGATGGGGGCAAGTCACTCCCGAGATTCCTATCTAAAACCAGAGATGTCAACTCTAGCTCTAATAGTCAGCGCCCCTGCAACTGAATATATTTTGCATAAGCCCCCTCCGAGAAAGTCGAGCTGAAATTAATAAATGGGGTACCCAGAACCTCAGGCCCCGCCTCCCTTAAAAGGTTAAAGTCAAGACCAGATAATGCAAACAAATTTCTGCCAACTATAAAATCAAATAAACCCTCAGGTATGATCCTTAAATCCTATAGACTCGTACCCTTTTCTTCTCACTCCCCCCCCCCAAAACACACACACACACACACACACACACACACACACACACACACAACCTTTACGTACTAATAAGCAAAAACTTTTTGGCTAACAAGGTCAGCGATGAAGTAAGGAATCTCGATACCGAGTTAAAAGAGGTCTGGGTTCCAGGTCAAGATCACTCACTGAATTGCTGAATGACCTTGAACGAGAGCCATCCCTCTGCCGCAGATCTCCGTTTCTGTCTGCAAAACGAGGAAGATGCTAACCCCTGAAGCTCATTCAAATGCTTTTAAAGCGGGGCGAGGCTGGACGACTAACCACCACGCAGCCCGGGCCACCTGGCACCGCGGGCACTTCAGTACCTCGGCTCCGAGCTGCAGACGCCCGAGTCGCGCATGCGCCCGCGGGCCCGGCCGGTCCTGCCCCTTGCTCCCCGCGGTCGCTGAACTCGGCCCAAGGGCCCTCACAGGTTCACCGGACCAGAGCCGGGCGCTCTCACCACCACCGCCTGGAAGGACACTTACTGACTCGCAGCAGGGCGACATAGATGAGGAAGTTCCGTATGGAAGAGATCACATCCTCGCGCATCTTCCGTTTCATCTCCTCGGGGTCCAGCTTCGGCGCGAGGCCCTCGATACGGAACATCGCGGCTCTGCCCCAGCGGCTTCCACCGGCCGCGCCGTGCTCTCCCCAGCCGTAGCCTCGCGCCCGGAAGTAAGCTCCACCATACTTCCGGTTCCTGCCCCTCATCGGCGAGCGCGGCAACGGGAGCCCGCGAGGGACAATCCTCGTCCTAAGCTGGAGGTCCTCAAAGGGGCTGCCGAAAGGGGGCGCCCGCGATCTTAGCAACAACGAAGGCGCGGGCTCCTCCAGGCTGTCTTGTTTAATAACTTCTGTCTGGAGCTGGGACGGGGAGCTCCTTGGTGCCGCCATAAATAGTGATAATTGCTAAATAGTGATTATTGAGTACTCAGCACAGTTCTACCCAATAAATTAGATGTTATAATCTTCATTTCCTGAATGAGAACATTGGAAGCACAGAAATCTTTAAAACAACAATTTGCCTAAATGTGCTTTAAAATAACTCATGGTGGGGGGAAAGGTTTGAGGGAAAATTAGAAAAATGTTGGTAATTGCTTAAGCTGGCGATTGGTAGTACATAATTTATTTTTTTCTTTCTGTGTTGAGTATGTTTGAAATTTTTCATGAAACGTTAAAAACAAAAAGCAAAGGATGGCAATTGCTCAACATTAACCAACTAGTAAATTGCAAAGCAGGGCTTTATACCTAGTTAGGCTTTTGGAACCCCAAAAGCAAGAGGTTGTGTGTGTGTGTGTGTGTGTGTGTGTGTGTGTGTGTGTTTTAACATTTTCCAGCCAAAACCGGTTTGGCTCAGTCGGCCTGCGGACTGAAAGGTCCCAGGTTGGGTTCCTGTCAAGGGCATGTATCCTGGTTGCAGGCACATCCCCAGTAGGGGGCGTGCAGGAGGCAGCTGATGGATGTCTCTCTCATCGATGTTTCTAACTCTCGATCTCTCTCCCTTCCTCTCTGTAAAAAATCAATAAAATACATTTTTAAAAAAAAACACAAACATTTTCCATATTGTTGCTGTAGCCTCATTTCTTTTATTTTTTAATTTAATAAATCTTTACTGTTCATATTATTAAAAGTGTTCCTCTTCCCCCTCCCTTAGCTCCCCTCCACCTGGTTCCCACCCCAACCTCTGCCCTTACGTCACCCCCTCCCCTCCCCCCTCCTTAACCATAGGTGTACAATTTTTGTTTAGTCTCTTCCCACATCCCCCATACCCCTTTCCCCCCAAGAATTGTCAGTCCACTCCCTTTCTATATGCCTGATTCTATATCCATCAGTTTATTCTGTTCATCAGATTTTTAATTCACTTGATTTTTAGATTCACTGGTTGATAGATATATATTTGTTGTTCATAATTTTTATCATTACCTTTTTCTTCTTCCTCTTCTTAAAGAATACCTTTCAGCATTTCCTATAATACTGGTTTGGTGGTGATGAACTCCTTTACTTTTCACTTATCTGTGAAGCTCTTTATCTGCCCTTCAATTCTGAATGATAGCTTTGCTGGGTAGAGTAATCTTGGTTGTAGGTTCTTGGTATTCATCACTTTGAATATTTCTTGCCACTCCCATCTGGTCTGCATAGTTTCTGTTGAGAAATCAGCTGACAGTCATATGGGTGCCTCCTTATAGATAACTATTTTTCTCTTGCTGCTTTTAATATTCTCCCTTTGTCTTTTGCCCTTGGCATTTTAATTATGATGTGTTTTGGTATGGTCCTCTTTGGATTCCTTTTGTTTGGGGTTCTGTGTGCTTCCTGGACTTGTAAGTCTATTTCTTTCACCAGATGGGGGAAGTTTCCAGTCATTATTTCTTCAAATAGGTTTTCAATATCTTGTTCTTTCTCTTCTTCTGGCATCTCATAATTCTGATGTTGGTACCCTAGAAGTTGTCCCAGAGGCTCCTTACACTATCTTCATATTTTTGGATTCTTTTTGCTTTTTGCTTTTCTAATTGGGTGTTTTTTGCTTCTTTGTATTTCAATTCTTTGACTTGATTCTTGCATTCCTCTAATTTGCTATTAGGTCTCTGTATAATATTTTTTATTTCAGTCAGTGTATGCTTAATTTCTAGTTGGTCCTTTTTCATATCCTTGAGGGTCTCATTAAATTTATCCCGCCTTTTCTAGAAAATTATTGGAAAACCTTATAACTGTGGTTTTGAACTCTATTTCCAGTCGTTTGCTTTCCTCAGTTTCTTCTACTTGTAAACTGTTTCTTTGTGCATTTTGACTGCTTCCCTAAGTTGATAGAGTGGCTAGGTGTCCTATAGGGCCCAATGGCTCAACCTCCCCAATTACCTGAGGTGGACACTCTTGGTGTACCTCTTTGTGGACTGTGTGCACAGTCTTGTTGTAGTTAAACCTTGACAGTTGTTGGTATCTCTGGGAGGAATTGATCTCCAGGCCAATTGGCTGTGAGGATCAACTGTGTCTACGCTGGGAGAACTTCTGTGCTGGAGTCAGCCTTATGGGAGAAGCCTCTGTGCTCAGAGGTGGAGTCTTAGGGCAGAGCAGACAGCCTTGGCTTCCCATCAGCCTTTCCCTAATAAGACCACTATGTCTCAGTGTCCCGTGGTAATCGCTGCAGAGAAAGCCGCCCTCAAGTTCCGCCCACTGCCAGACAGTCCAGTTTCTCCCCAAATGAGTCTGGGTCCCCAGAGTCTTGCCCGGAACTGGAGTTCCATGCAGTCAGGAGCTTTTGTCTCCCTCCCAATTGAGAAAGCCAGACATGTACTCAGTTGCCTGCCCTCTCCACGCACACGCGTCTCTACCTCCTCTCAGTGTGCTTTTCTCTTTCCTGACAGTTCAGTTTCACCCTGTATGAGTCTGGGTCCCCAGAGTCTCACCCAGAACTGGAGTTCCGTGCAGTTGGGAGCTTTTGTCTTGCTCCCACTTGAGAAAGTCAACCGCACACTCTTTGCCAGTCCTCTCCGCATCTGTGTCTCAGTACCTCTGCCTCCTGCAGCTGAGTCTCAGTGTGCTTTTCTCTTTCCTTCTAGTTGTAGAATTTGCACTCAGCCAGCCTTCCTGTGGATGATGTCCGTTTTGTCTTTAAGCTGTAGCTTTGAAATTATTGTGTGAGACAGCAGTTTAGGTGTTTACCTATGCCGCCATCTTGGTTTCTCTGTAGCCTTATTTCTTGATGACCAGTTATAGAGTTAACTGGTCCATACAAATTATAATATTGGCTCAGTAATGTCTATAGTAATACAAGCATATTATGCTAATTAGACCAAATGTCCTTCCGGATGACCTTCTGGATGAAGCCAGGGCTGGAGGGAGGCCCAGGTCCCAGGTGCCAGAGGGAAGCCAGTGCCAGCAGCCAGGGAAAGGCAGGCCTACTCTTGCACGAATTCTGTGCATCAGGCCTCTAGTTGTATATATAAAGCAAGTTCAAATCTGTTCAACATTTTACAGATAAGAAGAGAGAGAGTCAGAAGCCAAGTGCACTGCCCAGTTGAACCTCGACCTATGAACCAGGCAGTCAGGGTTTGAATCCCTATCAGGTACATGCCTCAAATTGGTGGCTCTATCCCCATGTGGGGCATGCAGGAGGCAGCCAATCCATGATTCTTTCTCATCATTGATGTTTCTATCTCTCTCTCCCTCTCTCTTCCTCCCCGAAATCAATAAAAATATATTTTTTAAAAAAGAAAGAAACCAAGTGCACCTCTTAAAGTCATTCTGCTAGTGATGATCAGGCAGGGTTCTAATGCAGATAATTATAATGTCAGGCTGAAATCTCTTTCCCCTGCACCCTAGTACTCCTCTCTTAGCCTTTAACAGGTAGTACCTGGATGAGCATCACTGGTCAGAAAGTAGGATTTTAATGCAACCAAACTTCCTGCTACAGAATCATCAGAACAGTGCTGCCCCCAATTATGCATGCCAACCAGCCATGTATAATTCTTAGACATGAACCAGACGACCGAATTGCTCACATCATTCAAAACCAGAATAGAATGTTCCTTCCTGACTGCACATTGCATAGCAACAATGGATTTCGGGAAAATGAGAATGGTAATTTACTATGGGAGCAACTGATAACTCTAAGAATTGCCACCCACCTTCCTCATTGACAGAATGTAAGACATTGGGGCAAGAGAGGGAACACATCTGCCTATTCAAGCTTTAGTAACCTCTTGCATCTATAATTCATGCAGTGGAATAGCAGAGGCAGCTCTGGAGTGGGAGGGGCTGGCTACCAAGGAAGAGCCTCCACCCAGCCCTTCGGAGTGTTTAGAAAGCCTGCACCGATGCTGGAAAGCATCAGGGGCCCTGGAAAGAACGGGGACAGGAAGACTGGAGACGTGGCCTCTAGATCTGGCACTGCCACTATCTAGCCACGGGAAGAGGGACAAGTCTGTTCCACTGCAACTTTGTTTCTTTCGTTGTAAAGGAAGGTGATGTGATTAAATGCTCTTAAAAGTCCCTTTCAGTTCTAACCCATGTATGCATCTTGAATTTTAGGACATTCTGGGGCCGGCGTACAGATAATCAAAATATTATCAAATGTGGTCAGTTATCAAAACAGCCAGCGTGTGTGTTTTCTGTGGTAGGAAGAATGTAACATCCAGCTGAAGAGTGAGGCAAAATGGATTGGCAAGG
This sequence comes from Lasiurus borealis, assembly GCA_004026805.1. Classification (NCBI taxonomy): domain Eukaryota; kingdom Metazoa; phylum Chordata; class Mammalia; order Chiroptera; family Vespertilionidae; genus Lasiurus; species Lasiurus borealis. The sequence continues at coordinate 204 of PVJN01037107.1, read as the reverse complement.
AATGTGTTCTTATGTGATTCCAGTAACTTAGATCCCTAAACCTGACCAATAGGGATCTAAGATAAATAATTCTCATATAGAACTACCATTTTTTTTTCTTTACTAAGATGCTTTTGAGTAACTTCCTTGGATTCACTGAGAATGAAAGAGGGAGGAAATTAGCAAAAAAAAAAAAAAAAAAAAAAGCATGTTTCTTGGTGAAAA
>PVJN01037106.1:0-21117 GCA_004026805.1 Lasiurus borealis | reverse complement strand
GAAAGCATCGACCTCTGGATTGAAAGGTCCCAGCTTCGATTCCAGTCAAGGGCATGTACCTGGGTTGCAGGCACATCCCTACTAGGAGGTGTGCAGGAGTCAGCTTATAAATGTTTCTCTCTCATAGATGTTTCTAACTCTCTATCCCTCTCCCTTCTCTGTAAAAAAATCAATAAAATACATTAAAAAAAAAAAAAGACTAGGGCTTTTGAGCCAAGAGGCCGTGGGTTCTAATCCCAGGTCTGCTTTTTCCCATTCACCAGCCACCTCCTCCCACAAATGAGGAAGAGAAGGCTCAGGGAAGTCGAGGTCACACAGCGAGGAAGTGGCTTTGTGGAGGTTTGAATCCAGCCTTGCCTGAAAGTCCTGGACAGGGAGAGGAGGAGGTGGTCAGGCAGGTCCTTGGACAGCCTGAGCCGGGTGGGGCAGGTAGGAGGTGCTGAGGCAACACCTCGGCTGCCTTCTCACCTAGCACATGCCCAGACACCTCTGCCACCCGCCATGTCCCAGCCCTGGGCAGAGGCAGGCCGGTGTGGACATGCCAGTCAGCTGGTATGTAACTGGTGTTGGCCTTGGCTACAAGAACCTACTGGAGGGACTGGACAAAAATCATACACCTATGGATGAGGACGGGGAAGGGGGGGGCGGTTAGGGCATGGGGTGGGGTGGGAACCGGGTGGAGGGAAGCTATGGGGGAGGGGGAGAAATAAAGAAGAACAACTGTCATAATCTGAACAATAAAGATTTATTTTAAAAGAAAAAAAAACATACTGGAGGAAAGCTGATGCCAACTTAAGCCACACGCAGACCTTGTTTTAAACACCTGCCTATCACTCCTGTGTCATGTGGTCTTGGCAGATTATACATCTCTATCTCTCTCTCTCTTTCTCTCTCTCTCTCTCTTTTTAATATATTATATTGATTCTCCACAGAAAGGAAGGGAGAGACATAGAGAGCTAGAAACATTGATCAGCTGCCTCCTACACACTCCCTACTGGGGATGTGCCCGCAACCAAGGTACATGCCCTTGACTGGAATCGAACCTGGAACCTTTCAGTCCGCAGGCTGATGCTCTCTCCACTGAGCCAAACCGCTTTCGACCACACACCTCTTTGAAACACTACAAAACAAATGCATGAGTACAGCTTTCCCTGAAGTGCCCACCCCTTCTCTCTTCCAAATGTCACCTCCTCAGGTAGGCCTTTCCTAGCCATTGTCTCTAAGGAGGCTCCCCTTTCTACTTGTCCTCTGTCATTGTACCCACAGTATCTCCTTCATTCTATTTGTCAGAACTTAGAATTCTTTAAAAACATTTAAAAAAAATTGATTTCAGAGTGGAAGGGGAAGGGAGAGCTAGAAACATCAATGATGAGAGAGAATCACTGATTGGCTGCCTCCTGCACACCCCACACTGGGGATCACACCAGCAACCCGGCATGCGCCCTTGGCTGGAATCGAGCGGTAATATCTTGGTTCCTGGATCGATTCTCAACCATCGATCGAGCCATACTGGCCAGGCAGAATTTATCATTCTATAATTCAGTTGCTTGGTTACGTAGTTTTCTCTCCCCAGTGAGGTTGTAAAGCCCACCGATGCAGGGACTGTGACTTTTTTGTTTTGTCCTGTCTCTTTAAAATATTTTATTTTATTGATTTTTACAGAGAGGAAGAGAGGAGGATAGAAAGTTAGAAACATCCATGAGAAAGAGACATGGATCAGCTGCCTCCTGCACGCCCCCTACTGGAGTTGTGCTCGCAACCTAGGTACATGCCCTTGACTGGAATCGAACCTGGGACCCTTCAGTCCGCAGGCAGACGCTCTATCCACTGAGCCAAACCGGTCTTGGCTGTCCTGTCTCTTAATTGAGGTGTAACTTACATGCCCCCAAATTTGCTCCGTTTCAGTGGCATGACCATCACCCAGAAAGACCCCTCAGTTAATTTCTGCGTTCACCCTCATCCCCAGGCCATCGCTGATCTGCCTTCTGTCTGCCCAGTTTAGCCTGTTCTGTAAATGTCACAAGACTGGGATCCTGAACTACCCGATCTGGGTTTGGCTTTTTTCACTGAGCACCAAGTTGGGGAACTTCATCCATGTTGCGTGTTCAGTAGTTTGTTCCTTGCTATTGCTGACCAGCATTCCATGGTGCGGATGTCCTATGTTTGTTTACCCATTCCCCTTTTGGATGTTTTTTTTTTAATATATTATTTTGATTTGTTACAGAGAAGAAGGGAGAGGGATAAAGAGTTAGAAACATCGATGAGAGAGACTTCGATCAGCTGCCTCCTGCACGCCCCCTACTGGGGATGTGCCTGCAACCAAGATACATGCCCTTGACCGGAATCGGACCTGGGACCCTTGAGTCCACAGGCCGATGCTCTATCCACTGAGCCAAACAGGTTTAGGCTGGATGCTTTTATTGCTTCCAGTTTTTATCTATAGAATAATGCTGCTATGAACATCCACCTGTAAGTTACTGTGTGCGATCATTCTTTCTCATTTCGCTAAGGTAGCCATCTAGCTCCCTATGAGTGGAATTGCTGGGTCGTATGGCAAGTATACGTTCAATTTCTTAAGAAGCGGATCAACTGTCTTCCATAATAATAGCTTTGTCGTTTTACAGTTCCACTAGCACTATGTGAGGTGTCACCATGCTTTTTATTTACCAAAATGTCACCAGGATTTAGCCTGAATTCCCCGCACAAAGGAAGTACAGTGGTACCTCGAGATACGAGTTTAATTCGTTCCGTAACCTTGAGGCGTGGGAAACTATGAGTCGCTCGAGTGCGGTTAACTGGTGGGCTGGCCGATCCGCACCATGACTCCTATCTCAAATGTTGCTCGTATTTCAAAGCAAAAATCGCTTGCTCGCTCGATGGCTCGTATCTCAAAAATCTCGTATGTTAGGGCTCTTGTATCTCGAGGTACCACTGTACTCAATAAAATGAACGAGTCAATAGCTGCTGGCTGGACTATCAGCTTGCGGTTAAGCCCCTCCACGGACCCACATACAATCACACCGTGAACTGTGTGTGCAGTGGCTGTCTTCCTCTGGGGCCACATAAACCAGCAGAACACTTCACACCCAGGCTATGCTGGCAGTCCCGCCCCAGAAGGACCCTTGCTGACCGATGCCTTTCCAGCCGACCTTTGCCGCTCCTGGAAGGTCGTGGAGCAATTCCCTGCACCTGTAGCAAAGCGTGTCTGGGTTGCCTGTCAAAGGCTGCTAGACCAGTGGTTCTCAACCTTCCTAAGGCCGAGACCCTTGCATACAGTTCCTCATGTGGTGGTGACCCCCAACCATGAAATGTTGCTACTGTTATGCATTGTGATGCAAATATCTCCATTTTCCGATGGTCTTAGGCGACCCCGGTGAAAGGGTCGTTCGACCCCCAAAGGGGTCGCGACCCACAGGTTGAGAACCGCTGCCCTAGAGAGATCGTCCAAAATGCGGGGTCACACAGCAGCACCCGCGTGACAAAGGCTTCTTGCACTTTAACACCAGGTGAGGCTCTTTCCCCGCTGGAATGGCTTTATTCTTTCATCCCGTGTCAGGTGCCGTGCATCCTGCTTCCCTTTTTGCCGTGGCTGAGAGGAGGCTCGGAGCAGCCTTGGGTTAGCTGTGAACTGGAGGGCGGGAACTGGGCCCTCGGCCGCCAGTCCCCCAGGGTCTAAGCAGAGCTCTTGTCCCAGAGAGCTTCCTCAGAAAGTGCCAGGTGGGTGGGAGGAAATGAGAAAGCGGTCACGTCATGGACTCGGAATGTTTTTATACAGCGTTTCCCAGGCTCCGTGTGCTTTCAGACGGTCTGCGCGTGTAGATTACGGCGGACACTGTAAACGTTCCTGGGCAATGGATAAACTGCGACAGAATAACAACGAAGGAAACGGAGTTCCTGGTATTGAAACACTAACATCTGGATGGAGAGATCAACTACACACACACACACACACACACACACACACACACATGCACACACATGCACACACACGCACACAGCTGGAGAGGGCGTGAGGAAAAGCCGAATGCCACACAGGAGTTGTTAAGGGCGAGGGGAGTCCAAAGCCCGGAATTTGGCGGAGGGGAAAGGGACAGGGGAGATGAAGGTGTAAGGAAAGGAAGGATTCTAGGTGGGATTCTAGAGACAGGCGTTTGTAAGGAGAGAGCTGGGCCAGATTTGGGGAAATGTCCACTCCTGTGGGAGTCAGAAGCTGGTGGAAAGAGCAGTTCATTCAAGAATCCCCAGGGAAGCTGGTCTTCAAAACGCACATCTCTTTTGATCCAGAAATTCTACCTTTAGGAATTTCTCCTCCAGAAATAACTAAAGATATTCCCTTCAGAATAGATTTTTTTAAAAATATATTTTATGGATTTTTTCACAGAGAGGAAGGAAGGGAGATAGTTAGAAACATCGATGAGAGAGAAACATCGACCAGCTGCCTCCTGCATACCCCCCACCGGAGATGTGCCAGCAACTAGGATACTTGTCCCTGACCAGAATCGAACCTGAGACCTTTCAGTCCGCAGGCCGACACTCTATCCGCTGAGCCAAACCGGTTTCCGTCCTTGCAGAATAGATTTTAATAAGAACTAATTATGCCCATCATAATTACGTTGAGAAATTTGGGGCACCGTCTCCATAACGGTGAAACATATATTGATGCAGGGTGCTTATTGAAATGGAAAAATGTTCACGAGTTGGGATTGTACTGAGCCAAAGAAAAGCGATGATTCTATTGCACACACCCTGCAGCTCCGCCATTCTGGCTTGGGTATTTATTCAGAGAAACTCACCACGCCATACACCAGCAGGCTTGTGCCAGGACGTGCTGTAGCACAGTTTGCAAAAGCAATCGACCGTGGAATAGGGACAGCAGCCGTGGCCTATTCGTTCCACGGGATCCTGAACAGCAGGCAGTGCGGACGAACAAACTCCTCCAGCACACGGCCGTCCCACAGGCGGCTGCAGAAGGATGCATGCAGCACCATGCGACTCACGGGAAGTTGAACGGCCAGAGCAGCAGTGGGAAGGACAAACCCCAAACTTGGGAGAGGTGGACCCTGGGGGGCAGGGGAGGAAGGAAGGGGAGGGGTTGCAAAGGAGTATCCGGAGGCTTCCACCGAGCTGTCAGGATTTATTTATTTTTTCAAAAAGGAGCTGAAGTAAACGGCTAAAAAAGTGAGGGTTCGCCAAAGCCCCGTGGGGAGGAGGAACGGAGGCTGTAGTGGAAATGTCCGTATTTTTGTTTGCTTGCGGTACTTTATTTGAAAACAGCATTCTTGACATTTTTGCTGACATAAACATATACACGGGGGAAAACTGAAACTTAAAACAGTGAAAATATGTACCTCAAGCGTCCGTTCATTACCGTTATTTTTGGGGGACCAGATTACTGTTTATTTCTGTGTTGTTGTTTTTTCTGATTTTCCCCATAGCGGACATGTGTTCCCTGTGTCATGTTTCAAACCCTCTACAGACAATAAAAGAGCCTGAAAACCCGCAGGGAGAGCATCTGGGGAAGAGGCAGCAGGAGGCGGAGGGGCTGGCCCTGCAGAAGGCTGAGCACAGGTGAGCGCCGGATGGGGCGTGGTGGCCAGAGAAACCTCTGGAAGGGAAGCTGGCTCCACAATACGCAGGACTTGGCCTTGAAGGCCAGGGGGCTTCCAGCGGGGTCTGGGGAGCCTCAGAGGGGTTCCCAGGACCTGGCTTCGCGGGGATCGTCATGCCGCGGGACTCTGATTTCAGTGGTAATCCTGACACTAAGTGTGAGCACCGGCTGCCTCCTTCCTGGGAGTGACCCAGGCCTCCCAACCCACATCGCCAACCCCCGTGAGCGCCTGCCCACGGTGGTCAGGTTGGCACCGACGGCCCCGCTTTCACGGTCTCCGGTGGATGAAGAGAGGGAGAGGCAGGCCTCAGCCTGGATGGCTTATTTCCGGAGCCAAGAGCTCAGCCCTCGGCCTGGGAGAGTGCGAAGGGCCTGGGCAGTGTTTCAGATCCGAGGGAGGAATCGTTGCGACTCTAAAGTAACAACAACAAGAACCACAACAACCACGCACACAACCCTGTTCACCGAGATCTTTCCAATGGCAGAATTACGCAAATTCCTTTTTATTAAAAAATATATATTTTATTGATTTTTACAGAGAGGAAGGGCGAGGGATAGAGAGTCAGAAACATCGATGAAAGAGACATCCATCAGCCGCCTCCCGCACGCCTCCCACTGGGGATGTGCCCGCAACCAAGGTACATGCCCTTGACCAGAATCGAACCTGGGACCTTTCAGTCCGCAGACCGATGCTCTAACCACTGAGCCAAACCGGTTTTGGCAACAAATTCCTTTTTATTGCAGAAAATCCATCTTTGCACTTCCTTCGGCGGAGGCCGTGGCGGGACAAGGGGATCCAGTGCAGCGGGAACCTCACCAGGACGGGGCGAACCGGGAGTACATTGGAGTCATCACCTGCAGCATCACGAAAATCGCAACTTTCTCAGCTCGTTCGAGATGTCTGTCATTCAACACTCGGAACACTAAACGAGAAATTGGCAGCCCTGGAACGGAGAACAGAGTCCCTTAGAGTACGATGTCTGCCAGCTGACAAAGGTGACGCCCTCGCCAACAACGGTGCCAGGCGGCTGCCGGGAGCTGCTTCACAGAAAGGCCTCCGGGAAAGGCCGCAGCACCTTCCCCTCCTGCTCCCCTTGAGGAGCAACAGGGCTTCCTCTTGTTTTTCTTCCTTCATAACTGTGGCCTGGCCGAGACCGGTTTGGCTCAGTGGATAGAGTGTCGGTCTGTGGACTGAAGGGTCCCAGGTTCGATTCTGGTCAAGGGCATGTACCTTGGTTGTGGGCACATCCCCAGTGGGGGGTGTGCAGGAGGATCAATATTTCTCTCTCATCAATGTTTCTGACTCTCTATCCCTCTCCCTTTCTCTCTGTAAAAAAAAGCAATAAAATGTATTTAAAAAACTGTTGACGGTTGACCTGGATCAACCCATGATTCGGTGATTTGGGATTCTCAAAATAAATCCACTTTAAAAAAAATGCAGTGAGTTGTGATAGATACCTTAAATTTCCCAAAGCTACACAGTATCTCTGTTCACAAAGATCCGTGTGGGAATGTGGAGGCTGGCCAGCGGTAAATTATGTCCAATGAGACAGCACTAGGCCAGTACTCCGATCCCAACTCACTCTGGCTGCACGATGTCTGTGTGGAAAGCGAGATCTGAATGCAAAACGCAGACAGAACTCTTGGAAACATTAAGCATTTTACCTTTTCAGTAACATTTTGTACAACTACTTGTCAACGTATTTGAGGCACTCACAGCCAAAAGCCTGGGACTTTTTGTTAAAGCTCTCTCTCTCTCTCTCTCTCTCTCTCTCTCTCTCTCTCTCTCGCTCTCTCTCGCTCTCTCGCTCTCATTTTCCTTACAGTCTCATGGCCTCTGCACTGATTCTATAAACGGTCTTTTCTCCTGCCCACCTTCGTGGGAAGTAGCAGGCAGTCCTGGCTGAGAGACTCCTGCCCTGGCTAGGTGGCCGCCAGAGGATAATGTTGCTGCTAATCCACCAGCTTTTTGTCCTTCTTGGGCGGTCAAGGCCAGGTCCCCACTTGGCTTGAAGGGACATTTTCAGATTTTTCTTTCTGTCACTTGGGGTGTTTGCCTCTGATATTTCCCTAATAAACTCCTCAACTTAAAACAAAATTTCATCTTTGAGGTGGGGTGTGGGTACATTTTAATGCTGAATAAAGGGGTGAGTAGAGCCTCCCCAAGTAAGAATGCTGGGGTCCAGGAAGGTCCTTAAAACAGAGGGTGGGCGGAGGCCAAGAGACACACTGTGTGCTTCCGTGGCGGGTCTCCCCTGGCCAATGGGAAAGAAGTGGGCACACTGAGTCGGCCACTCAGCAGGGTAGGATCGCCAGGCGAAAGCAACAGGCAGACAAGAAACAACATTCCGGCGCAGCCTGCACGAGTCTCGTGAGTGTAAGGCGCAATTTTAAAAAATATATTTTTATATTGATTTCGTCGTAGCCTTCAAAGCCTGAGTGACGGCCTTCCGCCCACTTCCGCCACCACCTCCCAGCCCCCCCCCCCCCACCTTTGCTCACTTAGCTCCAGCCACACGCTTTGCACGTGGCATGCTTCTCCTTCTTACCTGCTACGTCTCATCACAAATGTCATCTTCCCTGAAGGACCTTTTCCCGACTCCCCGATGATGCAGAGACACCACCCATGACTCCACTTCAAGTCTTCAGCACATTACACTTCCTGAACTTGCCTGTCAATGTGGCCCTTACTCCTTCTACAGCTAAATCTGTGGTAAGAGCCGAGACCGGTTTGGCTCAGTGGATAGAGCATCGGCCTGCGGACTGAAGGGTCCTGGGTTCAATTCCGGTCAAGGGCATGTACCTTGGTTGCGGGGCACATCCCAAGTGGTGGGTGTGCAGGAGGCAGCTGATCTCATCGATGTTTCTAATTCTCTATCCTTTTCCCTCCCTCTCTGTAAAAGAATCAATAAAATATATTATTAAAAAATCAATCTGTAGTAGATCTTGAGCCCCGGTGAGAGCAGGGCCTTCTCTATCTTGCTCACTGCTACGCCTCCAGCACCTAGAACAGGGCCTGGCACACAGTAGGCCCTGGGCCTGGCACACAGTAGGCCGTTTATTGAGTGAACAATGAAACAACATTTACACCAGTGAGAATGGCTCTCCTCAGAAAGGAGAGGATGGGGAGAAATTAGAACTTGCACACTTTGGAGGGGGTGTAAAACGGCGCACTTATATTTGCTAATTCCTCAAAAAAAGCAAAAAATTAAACACAGTTACCATATGACCCAGCAACTCCACTCCTAGGGACATATGCAAGAGAAATGAAAACATATGCCCACACAAAACATGGCTCATGCCTGTTCATAGCAGCACTAATCATAATTACCCCAAAGTGAAAACAACCCAATGTCTACCAGCTGACAAATATACAAATAACACATGGTTACTATGCAATATTATTCATCAACAAAAAGGAATGCAGCAGCGATGTGTCATACCACAGACAGACCTTAAAAACATACACTAAATAAAAGAACCAGACACATAGGCCACATACCAAATGATTTATTTATCTGAAAGGTTCAGCACAGATAAACACGTAGAGACAGAAAGTAGATTAGTGGTTTCTAGGGGCTGGTATGAGGGGGGGGAATGGGGAGTGACCGCTAATGAGCACAGTCTTTTTCTTTTTAATATAATTTATTGATTTTTTACAGAGAGGAAGGGAAAGGGATAGAAAGCCAGAAACATCGATGAGAGAGACATCGATCAGCTGCCTCCTGTACACCCCCTACTGGGGATGTGCCCGCAACCAAGGTACATGCCCTTGATGGGAATTGAACCTGGGACCCTTCAGTCTGCAGGCTGACGCTCTATCCACTGAGCCAAACCGGTTTTGGCACCAGTCTTTTCTGGGGGCAATGTTCTGGAATTAGTGGTGATGGTTGCACCGTTTTGTGAATATACTAAGAACCATTGAATTGTATTTTTATTTTTTAAAATATATTTTTATCGATTTCAGAGAGGAAGGGAGAGGGAGAGAGAGATGGGAACATCAATGATGAGAAAGAATCATCCATCGGCTGCCTCCTGCACGCCCCCATTGGGGTAGAGTCTGCAACCATGACCTCTTCATTCATAGGTCAACCACTGAGCCATGCCAGCCGGGCTGAATTATATCTTTAAATATAGGATATGTGCATTACATCTCAGCTAAAAAAAAAACTAAAAAAAACTTGTAGCCGTAACTGGTTTGGCTCAGTGGATAGAGTGTCAGCCTGTTGACTGAAGGGTTCCAGGTTCGATTCCGGTCAAGGGTATGTGCCTTGGTTGCGTGCACATCCCCAGTAGGGGGCATGCAGGAGGCAGCTGATCGATGTTTCTAACTCTCTATCCCTCTCTGCAAAAAATCAATAAAATATATTTTTAAAAAAATTGTACACAAATGTTAATAGCAGCATCATTGACAGCAGCCTCAAAGTAGGAAAATCCCAAATGTCCATCAACTGAGCAATGAATAAACCAAGTGTGGTTGAGCCATACAGGGGAATATCAGCCAGCGGCCAACAGGAAATGGGATGCTCCAACAGGTGAGTCCTGAGAGCAGCCAGCTCAGGAGATGCCCAGCAGGTAACGCTATAGCAGACGTTCCCCACGAGGGGCACACGCCCAAAAGGGAGGCAATTTGATTTTTAAGGGGGGCAATTTGAGAATGAGTTCTTAGCTGATTTTTTTTTTTGCATTTCCTATGGTTCCAGGGGCCTTATATATAGTATATAAATATATAGTGACATATTTATGCATTGAAACTTTATTTACTATTTTTTCATATCACTTCATGGTGTTTTTTTTTTGTTTTTTTTTTTTACCATTTCTTAGTGACTCCTCAGTACTTTAACTGTCCTTTCAGTCTTTTATGTGTCTCTTTCACGGATTCCATGTTCTTTGGAAGCTTGTTTAGATTACGTTCACGGCCTGTTAAGCTTCCTCCACGTGAGTAGGAGTTCTCTTTTTGAATAATAAGAAGTATATATCACAGGGGAGAGCCGAGGAGGGGAGAGATCAGGATTTTAGAAACGCTTAGGTGGGGCATGGCCAAAAATAAAGCTGGAACCACTGATCTGTAGAGACAGGAAGTAGTGGCTGTGCAGTGTTGAGGAGGAAGAGAAACGGGGTGGAGGAGTGAATGAGAAAATAAAGCAAGAGGAAGACAATGGAGAACATGCACCTGAGGAGCCCTTCCCTGCGTCTCGATGGAGCGGGTGAGCCAAGCCCCTCCACTTCCCCGCTCTCTGCTCCGCTCCCCTGCCTGGGTCTCACGTTCTGGAAGCTGAGGCCCCAGCAGAGCTGGCAGAAACCTCAGCTGGAGCACGCCTGCCCCCTGCTGGAGAAGCGACGTGACCACTTGGGGATGTGGTGGAGGCGGGCAGCTTGGGAAAAGGGCAAGGTTAGCCAGCTGGGGAGGCCTTGGGGCAAGGAAACTGCCCGTTGCCTGGAGCTGGGGATGCTGGGGCAGATGCCCGGGACACGTTGCTAGGTTTCTGAGGTTATCGGAGTTCACATTACAACTGGGCTCCACTCTGTGCTGTTTCCTGCCTCCTCCCACACGGAGGTGGGCCCAGGAGGGCAGCGATGGGTCCTTTGGTTCGTTCGCTGCCCAGCTCCTGGCACTGAGCCTGACACTTAGTAGGTGCTTACTAAAAATGTGTAGGAGGAAGAACAGGTGGAGAAGCCAGGGTGTGGATCCCATGTTCTCTCTAACCCTGTGGCTTTGGGTTAAGTCACACGACCTCTGTGGCCCACCTGTGACATGAGGAGACAGTCCCTCTCCTCTCAGCATCATGGGGGGTCCAGATGGTGGGCAGCTCCGGACGATGAGCACTTACCAGGTCTGCGGGCCCGGGTGACACCCCAGGGCCGCACTGACTTGCTGGTCTTTCTGGTCTCTGCTCCTTTGACCCCCTTTAGTGAGTAGGTACTGAGCACCTACTGTGTGTCAGGTGCTGATCTGTCTCTCCTCTCGGGGAGCTAATGTTCTCGTGAACGAAACCATCACTCGCTGGTCACCCCATACCCAGATGAATCCTTACGAAGGGCCGCTGAGAGTTAGGAAGAAGGACGAGTGGCTGGGAGAGGGGATGGAGGGGACTCTACCCTCGGCTGGGTCCAGGGAAACCCCTCTGGAAAAGGTGAGAGCAAGGGAACGTGAGGCCTGGTGAGAAGAAGGTTCCAGACACGGGTGAAGGCATTTAGGCGGAGGTCTGCTCACGGAGTCACCAGGGCTGTCCGAGCCCAGAGCCAGGGAGGCGGCAGAGGTGGGCGTGGCAGACCCATGGATCGCTGAACTGCCTTTAAGATTTGGGTTCACCCAACAGATAACGGGGAGTTATCGGGGTCCTGAGCTGGGTTGAGTCTTGGTCTCACTTAGGTCTTGAAAGACCACCGTGGCTGCTGCAGGAAGAACGGCTTGTTGGGGAGACATCCAGGAGAGCGATGATGTGTGTGTGTGGGGGAGAGACAGAATGGCCCATTCCCAACTGGAATGTGGACAGAATCGCGGGACTCGGGGAGACGGCTGGGGGTGAGGAGAGGCGCTGAGGTCCCTGCTTCGGTTCCCAGCTGCTGGGTGAGCAGAGGGGCATGGACTGAGCTGCACAAGGCGGGGAAAGCAGCGTTGAGAGGGGAGGAAAGAGCTGGTCTGTGAATTTTCATGGGGGTTCGTTTTGCAACGTGTGTCCAGCTGCCAAGGAGGGACCAGCAGGTGAGCAGCGGGGAGCAGGGTCTGGGGATCGGGAATGAGATCTGGGCAGAAAGCCCAGCCGAAGTTTCCAAAGAGCCCGGTCAGCTCTCCTTTTAAAACTGCCCACGCCGTACCTGCCAGTCCCCCACCGCCAGCCGCTCAGAAGGGCACAGAGAGACGCAGCTCATGCCCCGCCATGCCCCGTGCCGCCTCGCGTCCCGGTTAAGTCAGGGCTGACTTAGCTCGGGAGACAGGCTTCTCCGGGGCCCGGGGCTGGAGAACTCAGAGCCGCTGCCAGTCCGGCCCAGTCCGCCCGCCCGCGTGCGAGGCCACTCGGACCGACCTTCTGAGACAGAGGGCATTCGCTGAGGCAGGCAGAGGATGCACACCGGGCACCACCCGAAGCAACCAGATGTTGGGTGCTCCCCGCGTGGCAAGAAAAGAGGGTTTGGCCGAAACCGGTCTGGCTCAGTGGATAGAGCGTTGGTCTGCGGACTGAAAGGTCCCAGGTTCGATTCCCGTCAAGGGCATGTGCCTTGGTTGCGGGCGCATCCCCAGTGGGGAGCGTGCAGGAGGCGGCTGATAAATGTCTCTCATCGATATTTCTAACTCTCTATCCCGCTCCCTTTCTCTCTGCAAAAAATCAATAAAATATATTTAAAAAAAAGAAAAGAAAACAGGATTTGGTTGTACCGGTGGTTGCTAACCCCCACAGGCCCTTCAGATCTCCAGGGGACGTTTTAAAAGGAGCGATTCCTGGGATCCACACGAGTCTTCCCGCATCAGCGCCTCCTGGGTGTGGAGCCGGAAAGAGCGTCCCGGTGTCTAAGGCAGCAGGTTACTGAGAAGCGAGCTTTGCTCTTTGCTCAGAATGGAGGTCAGACAGGAGAAACAGAATCATAGAAACGTGCTGACCCGCCTCGACCTCTTGTTCGAGGAGAAGAGGCATTTGCCACGGGGCATGCGCAGGGGGATTGAATTTTCCTCCTTTCGTTTGCTTTTCTGCTTTTTCACAGCAAGCACGGATGACTGTGCAAGAAGGAAGGAAGGAGGCAGTGCCTTTGGGGGGAAAGAAGCGGTCACGCCTCAGATGCTTCTTCCTCAGGCGCCTGTTGTGTGGCCCGGTGGGAAGACAGGCTGTCACTCGTTCTGTTCTGTGAAGAGTGTATTGACTCTCCCGGTGCTCGGCCTGCATCAGGGGCCGATGAGCAGGCACAAGCGTGTCCCTGCTTTGCGGACCCTTAGGTAGAGAGACGGACATTCCTCAGGTACCGCATAGACGGGTAAGGAAATTACAAGCTGAACTAAGTTTCCCGCAGGAGAGAGACCCTCTCTTAGAGAGGGTTAGTCATGGAATTTGACCCAGACTCCGGGGTCACATAAGGTCTCCCTGAGGAGGTGACCTCTGACATGAGACCTGAAGGATGCAAAGATCTGGGTGAGGCAGGGGCGGGAGGAAGAGGGGCCCGAACATGCAAAGGCTCCAGGCGGGAAGGAAGGGAAGAAATGGAAATTGGGCCTTAGGGGCTGGAGTGCAGAGTGGGGGGTAAAAGGGCCTTGCAGGTTGTGTGAGGCTTGGGTCTCAATCCTGAGAGCATGGGGAGCCGCCAGTGTCGCAAACAAGATGTCCCGTTTGTATGTGGCCCGCTCTGACTGCTGTGAGGCGAGAGGGTTAGAGGGGGGACCCCGAGACGATACCAGGAGACCAGACGGGGGGCGGTTAGGAAAGCCGGGGCCAGAGATGGCGCACCTGCAAGAGGGCGTGGGAAAGAGGCTGAGGAGAGAAAATGGGCGGTACCTGGTGATGGATGAGATATTTTAAATGTATATATTTTATTGATTTTTTACAGAGAGGAAGGGAGAGGGATAGAAAGTCAGAAACATCGATGAGAGAGAGACATCGATCAGCTGCCTCTTGCAAGCCTGCAACCAAGGTACATGCCCTTGACCGGAATCGAACCTGGGACCTTTCAGTCTGCAGGCCGACGCTCTATCCACTGAGCCAAACTGGTTTCGGTGGACAAGATATGAAGGTGTGGGAGAGAGAGGTGTCCGGGGACCCCTGGTTCTGGCTCATGCAGCAGGGCGGAGCTGCGGTGAGGAGGACTGGAGGAGGATCAGGTGGGGAAATCATGAGTCTGATGGGACAGGTTGAGTTTGAGGGATGACAGAGATCCATGGGGAGCTGTCGTCCAAACAGCTGGAGGTACCCACTTGGGGTTCGGGGAGAAACTAGGTGAGGATGAGGTCCTTGGTCACTCTGTTGTGGGGACCTGTCCTGGGCATCCTCCGATGCTTAGCAGCAGCCCGGGCCTCTGTCCACTAGGGGTCAGTAGCAGCCCTCTCTCGCTGTGACAGCCGCAAAGGTCTCCAGACACCGCTGAAGGCCCCTGGGAGGGCCAAGGGCCTCCGGTGATACCCTGGCTGGAGGTCCCCATCTGGGCATCCATGTGGGCGCGGCTGAGGTTCCCCAGGGAGGGAGCATGAGGTGGAGGGAGAGGAGGATCAGGGAGGAGTGCTGCGTGCCAGCATTTAATGGCAGAGAAATGACAACGGGCCATCAGCGAGCGAGGGGAGGCCGGGAGCTGGGAGGAGAGCCAGAAGCCAGAAATACAACCGAGGGAGTGTTTCCAGAATGGGGGTGGGCATGGGCATTAAGTGCTGCTTCTCCAGAGAGCAAGTGTCCCTGGCCTGTACACTGTCCCCTGGGTTTGCCTGGAAAGCCACTGACCAGGAGGGGGCAGCAGGCCCTTGCAGGAAAGGACGCGGTGCAAGCCTTCAGGTTTGGTGCCCAGGAGAGCAAGGAGGGGGACTGGTGGGGGAGCCCCCGTTGGGTGGAGAATAAGGGTAGGAGTGGGCAGGGTGGGGAGCCAGCTGGCGAGGACTCCTGGGGTGACTCTGGAA
Source organism: Lasiurus borealis (assembly GCA_004026805.1). Taxonomy (NCBI): domain Eukaryota; kingdom Metazoa; phylum Chordata; class Mammalia; order Chiroptera; family Vespertilionidae; genus Lasiurus; species Lasiurus borealis. Next base: position 5,920 of record PVJN01037106.1, on the reverse strand, counting down.
ATCGTCAGGACAGCTTTGTGGGCAGAGGGAAGAGCGGCCTGGATGAGTGAGAGGGAAATAGATCCGTACGAGCCGTTTCCCTGGGCCCAGAGCGGAGCTGTGCCAGGCGACCAGAGAGCTCAGCTGAAGAGCGAGCCTTGCGGAGGGGGGTCCGGGAAAGGGGGAGGGACGGGGCTGAGTGTGACAGGGCAGAGTTCGGGCTGGGGTTGGGGTTGGCATTGCGGAGTGGTGAGTAGGGCTTTGCAGGCTGGAAGCTGAGGCTTTGCAGAGTTGGCTGCCAGGGACCTGGGGCAGAGAAGCTGGGGGTAGGGATGGAGGTGCGGGTGGGGGTGGGGGGAGACAGGGCAGGGGGATGGGGAGGACCCAGCAAGTCTCCAGGAGAGTTAGGGCGCAGATGCAGCCTCTGGAAGTTCCAAGTCCAGCATCCGGATCGGGCTGAGCTGACCTCGCCGGCCCTAAGCGCCCTTCTGTCCGGATGAGGCCTCTGAAGGGCCAACGAGCTGGGGTAGGGCCGTGCCCACCACGCTGGCCGCTCTGCCAGCAGGTGGCCAGGCAGCCTCCTCTCCTCCCCTCTCCAGGCCCCTTGGCTTCCCTGCCGTCTCAGTGGGCACCGCACCCACAGCCTGTCCCTCAGACATGGCGATCCATCGCCTGAGCCTGCGAGCATGGCCAAGCCTGGGGCGACCAGCAGGCCCGGCGGCCCGTGTGGACGGAGCTCCGGCCAGTGCTGCCCTTCCTCACCGGGTCCCACCTGTGCCCTGGAGCTGGGCCTAAACCCCCGGAGGGGTCTGGCAGTGACAGGGGCCTGGATCGTGGGGAAGAGAGCAGTTCTACTGGCCCCCGTTTGTCAGAGGAGGAAACCAATGCTCGCCGTCAGAGAGGCCAAGTCCGTGGCAAATAAGGCTTTGAACCTGAGACCCCCAGTTCCTTTCCCTGGTTGGCAGCATTGAGTGGGGTAACCAGGCAGTCCGTCCCCGGGGGCATCTCCAAGAGGGATCTTTTCAGGACAGAACACGTCCCTCGCTCTCTGTGCCATCTTTGTCAAATTCACCTCTCTGGCTGGGTACCAACGTCTCACCTCCAAAGGATCAGAAACAAACGGGGGTGGGGATTGTGTAACACATTTTTTAAAATATATTTTATTGATTTTTTACAGAGAGGAAGGGAGAGTGATAGAAAGTCAGAAACATCAATGAAAGAGAGACATCAATCAGCTGCCTCCTGCATGCCCCACACTGGAGATGTGCCTGCAAGCAAGGTACATGCCCCCGACCAAAATCGAACGTGGGACCTTTCAGTCTTCAGGCCGACGCTCTATCCACTGAGCCAAACCGGTCTTGGCTTTTTGTGTGTGTGTGTGTGTGTGTAACACATTTTATGAGGTGGCATCATCTCACTTTCAAAATTGGAGAAATAAACAAGACAAGAAAAGAAAATTATAGGCTCATTTCCTCTATGAAGATGAAAATCCTGAATAAAGCATTGGCTAACTGAAATCTTAGGCTTGTGTTTAATCATGGCCAAATGGAGTTTATCACAGAAAGGAGAATTAACCTCACACATTTCATCCATTAAGTTTTTTTGTGTTAATTAATAGACACAAGGAGGGAGAAAAAATATCACATGATTATTTCATCGGAGGGACACACCCATAAAAAGCTTTTAATAAACGCAGCAATTATTTATGATTTTTAAAAGTCCTTACGAGACTCTTAATCAGGAATGGAAAAATAACGTACAAAATTTTGTAAAAATTATATGCCAAAAACTTAGAGCAAATAGATTCTTAATGGACAAAATGATGCCTCTAAGATGAGAAAAAGCTGCCCAATATCACAGCCACTATTTAACTCGGCCTTGTGGTTCCAGGTGACATTACAAAGAAAAGCAAAAGAAGTGTAAGGATTGGAAGAGGTAAAACTGTCTTTCCCTGCAGACTATAGTTATCTCTACAGAAAACCCAGGCAATAATTATCAGATAAAAGACCTACCTATAAAAATAGTAGCATTTCTCCATGTTTTCTGTAAGCATTTGGAAAATATGAAAAATATTTAATGAATATAAGAATAGCCCTAGCCAGTTTGACTCAGTGGCTAGAGTGTTGGCCTACAGACTGAAGGATCTGGGTTTTGATTCCAGTCCAGGGCATGTACCTCGTTTGCAGCATCCTCCCTGGCCCGGGCCCTGGTCAGGGCGAGTGCAGGAGGCAACCAATCGATGTATTTCTCTCACATCGATATTTCTCTGTCTTTCCTTCTCTCTCCACTCTCTCTAAAAATCATTGCAAAAATGCTGAAACTGGTTTGGCTCAGTGATAGAGCGTTAGCCTGTGGACTGAAAGGTCCCAGGTTCGTTCTGATTAGGGGCATGTTACTTTGGTTGCAGGCACATCCCCGGTGGGGGGTGTGCAGGAGGCAACTGATCAATGTCTTTCTCTCATCGATGTTTCTAACTCTATGTCCCTCTCCCTTCCTCTCTGTAAAAAATCAATAAAAAACATTTTTTAAAAATATTCTTGGGTGAGGATTAACTAGCTATATACTTATAACTAAAGTATCTAGGAAATTAGCTTCCTCTTCCTTCTTCTTCTTCGCTCTTACCAAAAAATCTAGTCTTAAAGCTGTTAGACGGGGTACAACAAAGTGACATCTGTGCCGAGGGGCAGCCTGGGTGGGTGTCAGGGCCCGAGTCGGGTAAAAGGAGCGACATGTATTTCTCAGCTTGTCCACTGCGAGGGCCTGGGTGGGGGAGAGCAGTGATACCGCAGCAGCAACGAGCACACCTAGTACTCAGATCCTGGTTCCTAAAGACCATTCTCCACAAAAAGAGCCAGGTCTCCGCGAATGACTGGCTGATTCTAGGACTGGGCCAGAAAAAGTAGAAATGAGCCTAGCCATGTAGTCAGGAGAGAAAACAAGGAAGAGGCGTTTAGATGCAAACATCCTCAGAGACACATCGCTGTGATGCCATTTCGCATCCATCAGGCTGGCAACAATGAGCCTGGGTGAGGATGTAAGGAGACATCCAGCCTTGCGGATTACTGGCGGGAACTGCAGCCGCTCCGGAGAACAGTCTCACAGTGTGTAGGTGAAATGGAGCATGCATATACTCCATGACCCAGAAAGCTCAATGCTGAGTTAGTATCTGGGTAGACTGGATAATGATCCCCATTTTATGCTCTCTCTCTTTGCCACAGCCTCAGAATGAGCAGAGAGAATCACCCCCCATCCCCCAGACTGTGGGCGAGGCCATGTGACTTCTTTTGACCAATAGTGTGTGAACAAGTGAGACATGTAGGTGCTGGAAACGTGCTTGTGTTTATGCTGTTGTCCTCCCATCAACATAAGACCACTCAAGGGTCCCACTGCCCTTCAGCCTGAGCTGGAGAGCCTGCCCGAGAATTGCATGAATACAGAAAGGAAAAAACAAACAAACATAAAGACCCATTCCTGCAGCACCATTTCAACACCTCGAGCCGACTGCTCCTAAAGCCAGATTCCCGCCTGGACTTTTCAACCAGGCAAACACATAACCTGTTTTATTGGCTTAAGCCAGTTGGATTTGGTCTTCTGTCATTTACAACAGAATCCTGAGTAATTCATCTCCCTTACAGTATTTTAATTCTAACTGAATTACTCATCATTCCTTAAACACTGTCTCTCAGCTCTTGCTCAAATTCAATTTAACTAATATTTTTATGAGCATATACCAGATAAAAGGTATAAGTTCCAGGAATAAATCCCAATACCTTGCCTATGTTAGAGATGACTTATTCAATCTAATTAATTCTTTCAGAGAACCAACTTTTAGTATTGAGTTGGATTTTACTGTTCTTTTTCAGCCTCCTCAGATGGATGCTTTATCCTTTTCTAATATATGCATTTGAAGGCTATAGATTTTCCTCTAAGAAATGCCTTAGCTGCATCTCACGAGTTTTACTATGTCATGTTTTCATTACGGTCAATTTTGATAAATGTTACATTCACTTGAAGGTATGTGTATACCTTGGGTCTTCAGGTCAAATTGGTTAAGAAGACATCTCCAACTGATAATAACCCTTCTTAACATTATATACCAGAGACAACCTCAGAGTTCTTCTCCACATAGGACTATAAGCAGCCATTATTCATCGATAGGAGTGGGCCATCAATACCTGTTTCCTGTTTAGTGTTTGCATTACAGGCCAGGTGTCTGATTCTCCACATTCAGATCTCAGTTCTGCCGCCTCCTACCTGGACGGTCTTGGGCAAGCCGACCTAACCTTTTGGATCCTCAGGTTTCTCGTCTGAAAAACGCTGCTAGTAATACCTCCCCTGCTGCCCATAGTTCTGAGGATTAAAGGAGAATAAAGAGTTTAGCTCTGTGACTGTCATTCAGTAAACACTCTCTCGCTAGACATGTAGGCCCTTGTCTCGGACTGAACTCCTCCAGCCTACCTCACCCCAAGGAACAGAGTGAAAAAAAAAAAAGGCAATCCCTATAGTCAAGCTGCTAAACTATTGAATGCAGGTTGAGGTATGTGGAAACAATGCTATTCTTGTTTTAACTAGCCTGGGAACTTAAACGTCTGAACTTCTCAGTCCTGCGTCACTGCCTGGAGATGCATCGACCTTCCAGATAAGCCTCTGCTTACACCTGAAGGACCCAGGAGGAAAGAATGTTCGGGCATCCAGACTGCTGGCCAGAGGATCACTATCTTGGACCAAGGCAGAGGCTAAGAATGCAGGACTGATTCTTCCCTCGAATGTGCTTTTTACTAGAAGAATTCTTAGCTCTTCTTCCTTCTTCAGAACACTCTGGCTGCTGCCTCGTTGTGTCTCTGGGTTGTAAACGCTTAAGACCCTTGAATAAACCTTTACCATTCACTTCTTGGCAAAGCCTTCAGGCTCTTTTCGGATTCGTTCGCCAGCCCCTTCCACCACCTGCACGGGATCATCCTCTGAGGCTCAGGTGGGACCAGCGCCTCTCTGGTGAGCCGCGGCTGTTAAGCCTTTGCCTGTTCTTGTTTGTTTTCGCCGCCTGACAACGGAACCCTTGTTCCCGTTCGAGAGAAGGCCCTTCCTTGGGAGTCATGGCAGCAGGCAGAGCTGCCTCCCACTTTCTTTCTTTCTTTTAAATACATTTTATTGATTTTCTACAGAGAGAAAGGGAAAGGGATAGAGAGCTAGAAACATCAATGACAGAGACATCGATCAGCCGTCTCCTGCACGCCCCCTACTGGGGATGTGCCCGCAACCAGGATACATGCCCTTGACCGGAATCGAACCTGGGACCCATCAGTCCAAAGACCGACACTCTATCCACTGAGCCAAACCGGTTTCGGCACCCCGTATTTTTGTTAACAAGCAGAACAGGCTGTTGGGACAAGAGTCTGGAAGTTTCCAAAGAACCTGGATTCACGTGGTACTGGGACCCAGGGACTGCACACTATTTGCCATGTTCCCATCCCGCTGTTGAAAGAATAAGACAGAGGCCCCTGTGCTTTACCTGGAGTCACCACTCGCTAACGTTGCACCCCATTTGCCTTCTCTCTGTACGTGTCGGTACCGGCTGATAGAAACGTCGGTGATGAAAGAAAGACTCATCCCGGCTGGCCAACACTGCCGCCACTGGCCACCTGTGGTCACCGCGCACTGAACCTGTGGCCGGTGGAACCGAGGGACTGAACTTTACATTTTATTCATTTTTCATTCATTTAAATTCAAGCATAAAGAGCTCCTTGTAGGCGAGAGGCCCCTGAACGGAACGGCGCAGCTCCAGGTGGATACTACATCCTTTTGTTTCGCGGAACCGCTTGAAAATGCGCTGTACACATCAGGAGACCTCAGCCCTCGTGCTCTGGGCCCCGTTTCTTCAGAACAAAACATTTTCCCATGTAGCCAGAATGCATATCACACCCAAGAATTGTTTTATAACAAG